>VSMD01080184.1:0-86729 GCA_008750895.1 Mirza zaza
GGGGGGACGGGTGCTGGGGTCTGGGTGCAGGTGGGACGGGTGCTGGGGTCTGGGTGCAGGTGGGACGGGTGCTGGGGTCTGGGTGCAGGTGGGACGGGTGCTGGGGTCTGGGTGCAGGTGGGATGGGTGCTGGGGTCTGGGTGCAGGTGGGACGGGTGCTGGGGTCTGGGTGCAGGTGGGACGGGTGCTGGGGTCTGGGTGCAGGTGGGACGGGTGCCCATGGCAGACCTGACTTAGGGTGGGTGCTCATGGAAGCACCGGCTCTGTGAACCTGTCACCTTGGCCAACACCCTCCAGGCCCCCTGTTGGACGTCTGGGGCCAGCTGCACCCTCAGGCTGGTCCCCATGACAGGCCCACAATTCCCAGGGTCGCCCTGCCCTGCTCTGTCCCCACGCTCTGTCCTTCTCCTTTCCTGTTACGTGCCACCCCCCATCCTGTCCCACCCTTCCTGGGTCTCCTGGGGTCTCCTTCCTCCCCTCTCCTGGCCCACCCTGGTGGCCTGGCCTGCGTGAGGACACAAATGCCCCGGGGCAGCGTCTGCAGCATCTGGCCAGCAAGGCCGAGCCCCAGATGGCAGAGGGGTCCCGGGCCCAGGTGCCGGCTGCTCCTGCCTATACCCGCACATCCTGGGTCCCCTCCACACAGCCCTGGGAGCTGGGTCTGGCCCTGGCCCTGGCAGCAGTGGGGATGGGGGACAGCCAGGCCTGCCCCAACCCCACGGACATACTGATTCCCAGGAGGCTAGAATCATCCAAGCGGCCACAATCTGCACCTGTGCGGAGATGAGCCGGGAGGCACAGGGCGTGGGCAGGAACCGTCTCACCTGCTGAGCCCCTGGGTGTCTTCAAAGACGCTGCAGATGGCCCTGCGGTCACCAGTCCAGTGAGGGCCAGGGAAAGGCCCTCTGGGGAAAAGCCCTCCAGAGGAGGGACCCTGGCGGTACCGAGATGCACCCCGGGCTGTGCAGGTGGCAGAATGGATCTTACCTTTTCACCTGAGGGCGAAGGGATTAGCAGCTGGCCCTAGGTGGCCTCCAAGTTCACCGGTCCCCCAGACTGCCCTCGCCCTCCCGTCTCAGACCCCTCAAGGCGGGTGGCTCCTTGCAAACAGGAACTTCACTCAATTTGTGTGCAGGACGGAGCTCAAAAGATGGCTCCTGTCGAACTTCCCGGGGTGAGACCTGGGCAGGCCCCCGGCTGCTCAGACCCAGAGCCTGCGGCTGCAGCAGGCGGTGGCCGTGCGAGGAGAAGGGCGGGAGCAGACCCAGCCGGCCTCTGTGAGTGTGCGAGCGGCACCTGCCTGGCTCCGGGGCCCTCCAGACGCCTGTGTGCGCACGTGCGTGCTATGCACACGCGTGTCCAGTTGCAGGCATGCCCAGCGGAGGGCGGTTGCCAGGAGGGAGGGGACCGAGCAGCCCCGATTTCCACCAACGTCCGAACCACTGCACTGACCTGAGGGTGGACACGGTCACCGAGGCTTCTGGTGTCAACTGGGGAAGTGTCCGAGAAGAGGGGAGGAGACCTGGAAAGAGAGACAGATGGCAGTGAAGCCCTGGGGTGGGGGCCCTGGGTGCGTGTGGGGTGCGCACGTCCCTCATTTGTACCCTGCTGGCTCCGGTCCGCCCTGTCCTAAGACCTAGGTGACAGCAGGCACCTCGCTCAAGACCTCGGACGCAGGCCACCTCCCCGGCCCGTCAGATGGCAAGGAGGCGGTGGGCCGGGGCCAGGTGTGCCCATCCCTTGGCATGGCTCTGGGTGCTGGTCACCACGGCCCCGGGGTCCTCTGCTTGACTCTTGGATCCCGGGCCTGGGGAGGGGTCCCTCCCACCTGTTGGGGGCCAGGTTGAGTGCCCCCCAACCCGGGGACTCTGGGTAGGCGGGACCTGGCTGCAAGTGGGACCAGCAAAAGCGGGGCTGGTGCTGGGGGTCCCCGGTCTACAGCCCTTTCCCTGCCCGGCCACCCACCTCCTGGGCTGCTGCTGACCGGAGTGAGCACCTCCCTGCCCGGCTCCCTGGGCCTCGAAGTCCTGGAGGGCTCTCCAAAGCCCACGACGGGTTCCCGCTTTCTGGGGTGGCGCTCGGGGACGGATGTGGCATGTTCTGCAAGACATAGGGAGACCAAGGAGTCAGCGCGGCAGGTCTGGCAGCTCAGGACCCTGACACTGGGGAGGGTCAGTGTGGCCCTTCCCTCTGCGTGACCCCTCACAGCCACCTGTAGGCCACCTGCCCACCCAGCTCTGTAGCTAACGTGCGGGAGAGCCCAGAAGAACTTTTCTCGGTGGCAAAGGACGTCAGAGCCTTCGCCTCGGTTCCTGCCGACTCACGCGCTCAGAAGCAAACCCCAACCGCTGGCTCCGGCGGCAGCGCAACCGGGGCCTGGACACCCTCGGCGTCTGCGGAGGAAGGGCCAGCAGGGCTCGGGCGCCTGCTCCCGACAGAGCATGTCACCCAGTCTCGGTGCTCAGGGAAGCCCCTGTCCCCCTCGCTCCAGCCCTGCCTTGGAGCCCACTGTTCACGGGGGCCGGAATGTTCTCCTATCTTCAAAGACCTACATCCTCCCCATCCTTTAGGCCACCTCCTGCAGGGAGCCCCCGTGGGTTGAGGATCTCCCTAGCACTAGCAGTAGGCTGGGGAGTCCCTGGAAGTCAGCTCACAGACGCTTGCCCTGCACGTCTCCCCCGAGGCCAGAGAACTCCAGGGCAGGACTGTCTTCATGCGGCCGAGCGTCCCCGGGCCTGGCGTGGTCCCTGGCACTCAGGGGCCACCCAGGACGACGGGAAGTGCCCCACTCACCCGCCTCACTCCTCGGACGATGCCCGATATCAGGGACCGAGGCCTCCAGAGCCTGCCATTTCTCCCCTGCACCGGCAGGAGCCCACCTGAGGCCCAGGTGTGCTGGCTTCCACGGAGCCCGGCCGCGAGAACACTCAGCTGGCCAGGTGGCCCATGTGGCCTTCCCCAAACCCTGTCACTTAGAGGACCGGGAGCCACTCGCCCTCCAGACGGGCCGAGAGCTGTCGGGGGGTGCCGGGGCAGGGAGTGGGTGATGCTAATTAGCTCTCGCCAACACCTCAGACTCCTTGCGTCAGTTTCCTAAGACCTCCCAGCCTGGGGGCCCTCCGGCTGCTGCCCGTGGCTGTGCTTGGCTGTCACCCTGTCCCCTCAGCTCTGAACAGGGAGGGGAGCCCTGAGAGCCTGGCACACGCGGATTTTCTACAGTGGCAACGTCTGCACCCACAGAGGCTGTGAGGGGTCCCACAGAAGCTGCAGGTGACAGAGCAGGGTCAGCCCAGGCCTGGCTGCTGCCACGTCTCAAATGAGCCCGTGGGGCCCTCTGTCCTCAAGCCCATCGCTGTCCTGATCGTGGAGAGGGAGTGGCCCCCAAAGGGACTGCCCTGAAGACACACAGCCCCCGCCTGGGTGCCTGGGACCCCTTTCCCACCTCTCCTACCTGGAGAGACATGGCCAAATGAGAACCCTGCCTTGGGGCCCAGCGGGGCTGCTGCGGGGCAACCCTGCTGCCCAAATTACTAACCCTAGGCCCACCTGCCTGCGCCCACAAAGATAAGAAAATCCCACCTGCGCTGCGCCCCCACCCACCTGCTGCCTGGGCTGGGACCCCCTCCAACGCCCTCAGCAGAGCCGACGGGACCACAGCTCCGGGGCCTACCTGGGAGAAAGACCGCAGACGGGCACCCCAACAGCGCACGGCTGACGCGGCACACACCTGCTCAGACTCGCAAGGGCGCTACCCTGGGCGGCACACCTGGCACCTGCCGGCCAGCAGCCGCGGTGCCTCTTTTCTGCAAACAGCCCAGTGTAACGTGTCCCTAACTGGTGCCGGCATCCGAAATCCCACCTCCAGGGTGGAGGAGCAGGGGAGGTGCAACCGGACAGGCATGTTCCAGCAGGGACAAATGCGGGGGACACCGAGAGGCCCTGGGTGGGCTCCCCAACCAGGACCAGGGCAACCGCCGAGGGCCCAGCCCGCACTGGACACACAGGGGTGCAGGATTCCTGTCCGACAGGTGGGTGGAGCTCCAGCTGCAGGGCAGGTGTGGCCCCAGGGGCCTGGTTCCGTCCCTTACAGACACAGGAGCCATACCTGGCCACACCCGGGAAACTTCAGCACAGCCACCTGGGGAGCCGGCCATTCTGGGGCAGGACTCAGAGGCTGAGCTCGGTGACAGGGTGCGCCCAGAGCCTCTCGACCCCTCCCGGCAATGGAGCGGCAAGGCCGAGGGACCACCAGCGCCCGATGCAGGGAGGCTCCGGCCGGTGCCCGGGCAGCGCCTGCTCCCGCAGCCCGACGGCCACCCCTCGTCCAGCGGCCTCCCCTCCCCTCCGCTGTTTCCAGTCTCTGGGCTCCCGAGTTGGACGAACGTCGTCACATCACCTGCCCTCAGAGCTTTCAAAGATCTTAGAAAGAACACGGCTCCCTCTCGGGGCCGCCGGACCCTGCCAGAGCCGCTCCCGTGCAGAGCCGGGCCCCGCAGGGGCTCCCCTGCGCCACTGGGCCGGCCTCGGCATCGGCATGGTCCGTGGCCCGTCAGAACCAGCACTGGCCTGGGCTCAGTGCCCTGGAGACGGATCCCAGCCACACCTGGCCCCTGCCCGGCCTGCCCGCAAGTACCCCTGGGTTACCGTGTGTCACCTCTGCCCCAGTGTCCCTGGACCAGCTTCCTTCACCTCTCTGGGCCTCAGTCTGTAAGATGGACACACCGATGCCACCTCCTTGGATTTACACACGAGACCAGAAGAGACGTGTTCCCTGGCTAGGGACAGAGGGCTCAGTGGATGGCAGCACCCACCCGCCACCCACCCGTGGGTGCTTCCGGCACATGGGAGAAGTCACTCCAGGCTCCAGGCCTGAGAAATTCCCTCCCGGCCTCTTCGTACAATAGGCCAGCTCTAGCCTGGGCCTGTGGCCGGAGAGACTGGGCGGGGGGAGGCTGCAAGGGGCCCGCTGGGGACACAGTGGCCAGGGTGGCCAGCAGGCCCTGAGCACACACTGCCTGAGCACACAGGCCCTGAGCACCAGCGCAGGGCCAGGTGGCTCTGCACACCCAGCAAGAACTCTGACGCCAGCCAGGCTGCAGGGTCGAGGTCAAAGGGGCACAGGCTCCCCGAGGACTTTGTCTTGTCCACACTTGTCCTCAGCATCAAACCTGGCCCCACTCAGGGGTGACGTGCAGGAGAAATGACTTCCCTGCGTGGGTAAGCTGCACAGAGCATCATGCATGGAACGCCACGGATGGGACCGACGCTTGGCCCTGGGTGATGGTGTCCCATGCCCACGGCTCTCCAGGACCCCACACTGGTCGGGAGAGGTCAGAGATGCACGACCCAGGCTGGAGCCCCAGCTTGGCCACTTTGCTTGGGGCCAAATGGCCCCAGGAGGGACCTTGGGGGTGCTGACAGCTACCGTGGTGGCTGGCGTGGTCAGGGTGCAAGGGGAGCTCAAATTCCCGAGGACATAGCACCTGGTGGGAGCGCCGTCATGCCCTGGACATGCACAGGCCCTAGAGCCCAACTCAGGCTGCCTGGAAACTTCCGGGCTGTGCTGCCTTCCAGAAGCCGGCCTCTCTGAGCCCCAGTTTTGTATCTTAAAGGGGGTCATTTACCCCTCCCCTACAATGCCGCCGTCAGAGGCAGAAAAGAAAAGAAACAGGCGCGAGATTCCCAGCCCGGCACGCACGGTAAGTTCTCTCACAAGGCAGCCGCCCAGATTCCACCAATCGCCAAGCCGGTTCTGGAAAAGCAAGCCACGCCAGGCACGTGGCCGTGCAAACTCCCACCTGGAAACTGCTAAGCGAGGGTCTGTCGCGGACGCCGTCAGCATCTGTAACGGCAAGGCGATAGCCGTCGGCTGTAGCACGAGAAGACCCCAAGTCCGGCTTTCCGTACTGACGTCGTCTCCAGACGCCAGACGTGGAACATTCTAAGCGTGCATCCGAGACTCGAGGATGGATTCTGCCCTAAAGCAGCAGCGCTGGACGTGGGGGGGGGGGCGGCTGGCCTCGTGAGCCCCTGTGCGCCCCCGCCCGCCCCCAGACTGGCTGGGCTCCTTTTGCATGGCCCAAGTACGTCCCAACAGACGGGGCGCGGCCCCCTCCACGGCCTCCTGTGCATCTGCAAACATCTCTCTTTTGGGGGACAACTTGTCGTGATCTTTCGGGCAGGTCAGTGCCGCTCCGGACAGAGGATTCATTTTGCAACTGAAACATTTTTTTCCCCATTGCAAAAGGAGCGGTGCTCCGTGAACAAGACTTTGCAAAATTGAGAAAAAGAGCAAAGCAGGAACAGAGGCTTTCGATCCTCCAGCACGCCCGGCACACGGCGCCTGACGCGGGGTTCACGCGCACGCGGACCCGAGCTGCCCCCGCCTCCCAGCGAGGCATTTCCACGCGTGACCAGTCCCGGGTCATTGCCCCGTGACAGTCCATCAGGTCACGCTGTCACAGCTGCTCAACCCCGACATCAGACCCTGCAACAGTGGCCGGTTGCTTCTCATTTTCATGCCTGAGGCAGCCACTCCACACCTGGTCCCTCAGAACCTGCTAGAGACCCACCTAAAGGCAAAGAGATCATGGGACGGATGGGGAAGCTCGGGGCAGGGGAGGGGCTGGCCCAAGTTCACACAACCGAGCAGGGGACCCCGTCCCCCAAGGCGCATCTTTTTCACTCAGCTGCCTCCGACCCACTGGACAAAGCTGCCAGGGCCCCCGGAAGGGTTCGGGGCGCCAATGCCCTTGTTCATCGCAGACCTAAAAAGGTGAAAGACGGAAAGACAAGAGTCGAGGTGTCTGTGATGGGTCACTTGGGAGGGGCGGGGGGGGGGCCAAGGGCCGAGCTGGCAGGAACCAGCCACCGCCAAGGGAGGGCAGGCGAGGGGGGCCGGCAGTCTGTGAGGGCTTCCTGGAGGAGGACCTCCTGAGCTGCGATGTGCAGGCAGGGCTGTGCAGGAGATTTGTAGACGGGACACGTCGGACCTAAATCAACAGAACAGGCCACTGCCCACCAATGACACCTAATGGGCTGATGGGTCCCCCCTCTTCACCCCCAGTGATCTGAGAAGAAAAGGCTCCTGACCTGCCTGGGCCGCCCCTGATAGCTTATATTCCCGAGTGACCCCCCCCCCCCCAAGGAAGTAGCCTGGGTTTCCTGCAGCCCGACACACACAGCTGTCACTGCACCCGAGGGTGTAGGTGTGTGCACCCACACCCTCGGGTGCACCTCCGTCTGGGGGACACGCCGGCCTGTCCGTCGGGCACTGTGAGCCATTCGGGATGGGGTGTGGTTTCACAAGCCCCCCGGATCGGCCCTAAAGGGGAGCTTATATGGCAGAGGTGCAGGAGGGAACTCCCCGGGGCGATGCCACCAGCTTGGTGGCTTGCGTGCTGGCACTGAGCACACAGCGGCAGGCCACGGTTTCTCTTTTTCCGGTTCACTCACTCGGGAAATGTCCCCCCAGAGACTGGCCTTGACACTAGACTGGTGCCGGGCCCTGGGGCACAGAGGCGACTGTGGCACATCCTGCCCAAGGCACTTAGTCTCCCAGGACACACGCGGAACTGACCCACCCTGCTTAGAGCTGCGAGCCTGCAGGGCAGTGGGCAGGCGGAGAGCACAGGGGGCTTCCAAGAGGAGGTGATGCCAGGCAAAGTGCGGAGAGGTAGATGATGGAGCTATGGAGGGGGACGGGGCTGGTAGCTGTGGGCAGAAAAGGCCTGGGCTGAGGGTGGTGGCCCGTCTGGCACTGGCTCCGCCACTGAGAGGCCTCGAGGGGCCTTAACCTCTGGCCCCGGCTCCTTATCTTTAAGATGGGGCTGGTGACCCATGGGGCCCTGTGAGGTCGCCCCAGACAACAGATGTCAGCGCCTGGCACCCAGAGGAGCTTTGTCCCCCCACCCCGGGCCTGGACCCAAGAGACAGCGTGGAGCTCGGGAGCCAGGCAGTGCCCGCCGGCCGCCCGGCCTCCCCAGCGGCGGTCTCCGGGGGCGGCCCCACCGGCTGTAAATCACCGCGCCACGCTTCGTAATTACGTGGGCACTTAAGCTCTTCTAGCTCCTCTTCCCCCTCTCCCTGGGGAAATTTCCTTCATTTCCGGCATCATCCCCAGCTCCCTGTACCTCTGAATGGAGCCTCGGCCAGGGCTGCGGCCGGCTGCCTGCGCTCGCTCCGCGGCCCACTTTTATCGGGAGGGCAGCGAGGGGGCCTGGAGCCAGTGGCCGGCGGCATGTGGCCATTCAAACCACAGTGTCATTCCTGCCCAGGACAGGAAACTGAAAATGTCACCATGTCCGTCCTCCAAGCTGCAGTGGCAATGTCCCCGGGGCCCTCGGCACCTCCCAGGTGGGAGGCGGGTGACAGCTGGGTGGGGGACGGACTCTGCCCCTCGGGGTCAGAGGGGAGGAAGCGCCACTTCCTGGGCCACCTGAGGCACCAGCGCAGGGCAGGTGCCACCCTGGAGGCTCCCGGCGGTGATCCCAGGGGGTTCTGACAAAGGTCAACCTGTCCCCACCTTCCACTGGGGACCCGTGGCCCTCTGGGACGTGTAGCTGGCTCCGTGCGTGCTGAGGACGCTGGGGTGGGCGCGGTTCCGACACCGCCTCCCGCCGTTTCTCCAGCCTGATGCCTCCTGTCCTCTCTCTGGCTCTCACGCTGACCGATGGCCGGGTCGGGGTCACTCCCCGTCTCACGGACGAGGGTACTGTGGCTGGGGGAGGCTGAGCAACCTGCCCAGACCCCCTGGTCAAATCTCCCCCCGCCACCCCGACATTCTGCTCCTCGCGGGTAAGCTGGAAAGTGTCCCCAGGGGCCACCCGTGACCGTCCCCCATAGGCAGAAGGAGCTGGGGGTCCCTGGGAGGAGCCGGGCTGGCTGTGCAGCAGGCCAGGCAAGAAGTCCCAGGCCATCGCCGTCACCACCTCCGCCCCTGGAGCTTCCCGACTCCCGAGAGCTGGAGGGAAAGGTGGCGTGCCACCAGGGAGCTGTCTGGGCTGGGGCACCCTGTGGCTGGCAGCAACGACCCCACCACCACGGCCTGGCCCTGCGGGCTTCTCCGGCTGGCGGCGCCGAGTCCCCAGGCCTCCCTGCCTCCCCGGGGATGAGCTGGCCGGGATTTTCTAAAAGCTGGATCTCATTTTCTGCCCACATTTCTGACCTCCGGAAACCTCTCAGGTAGTTTTCCAGAGCCCTCTGGATTCCGTCCCAGGCACAATCCCTGCCTCCACTCATGGCGTTCACAGCCAGGGCACCGGCGCCAGGCAGATGCCAACGCAGGCCTCTGCCACACCTGCCTCGCCCTGCGTCCGCAGGCTCTGGCTGGCTCCTGGCCCCTCAAACGTCTCTCTCCGGTCAAATTCCATGACTCCTTCGCTTACAAAAAAAAAAAAAACCCTCTTTGAGAACAAACAAAAATCCTAGTCTGGAGAATCCAGAAGAGCCGGCGTCACTGTGGCTTCATTTCTCTTTCCTTTTTGGCATTGCGGGGAACCCAAGAAACGATTCAACTCTCTCATTTTACAGATGGGTAAACTGAGGCCCAGAGAGAGGAAGGGGCTTATTCAAGGCCCCCCAGCAATTCCACGGTGCAGCCTGGATGGGAGCCCTGGACGCCAGGACCTCAGCAGCTGCCAGCCTCCTGCAAAAGGGCCAGGGGGCAGCCACAGGGCTGGGCAGGACCCGGGCAGGAGGCACAGCCTGTCACTCAGCTGGTGGGTGTCGGCCAGGGCAGCCAGGCCCGGACTACTGGGCTCCCTGGTGAAGGCCGAGGGCTGGTGCTCAGCAAATTTGGGGGAAAAACCCTGGAGAAGCCTTGAACCTGAGGAGCAAGGCAAGGAAAGCAGGCGGCTCTAATGGAAACCAGTCTGCGGGCCAAATGCAGCAGGAACCCCCCCCCCCACCGTGGTTTCCATGGGGACAGAGCCCAGGAGGCGGAGCTCTGGCGTGGCTGCCGCAGCAGATGTGGCCTGCACGGGGCGGGCGGCATGGGGCGGTGCCTGGCAGCGGGGCCCTGGGACGTGGCAGGCCCGGGGGCTGGACGCAGGGGTCCACAGCCGCAGCCCGAGTGGTCAGCGGTGGGAAGAGCCTGGGGCTTCGTGTCCGCCTCCTCCAGGCAGCTTCCAGGGATGCTCCGAGCTGACTTCTAGTCTTCCTGGTGCCAGCCTCGAGGGTGCCCAGGTCTGCCGAGGACCTCAGCCCGCCTCCCGGTGAGGCCGTCCCGCCTGCCGGCCAGGGCCCTGCGGTGCCAGGGCAGAGTTTGGTCACGGCTTAGCCCCTCTGCCGGGGACCGGGTGCGGCACAAGGTCTGCTGGATCCAGTCACGGGCGGGTGTGACTGGCCTCTCCCCGTGGCCCACGCCAGGCCTGGGGTGTAGCAAGCTCCACAGCCTCCCCGCAGGCCGGCGCCCTGCAGAGGGAAGCGGGCTCGGAGCCTCTCCGAAACACAAGGGGACCCGTGGGCACAGGGAGTGCCACCCAAGGGCCACACAGACGGAGGGGCGGGTCTCGCCCAAGGCCCTCTTGCCCCTGCCCTGACAGGGTCCCCGTAAGCCCGCACGGAACCAGTCTCGCCAGGCCATCCTGGCCTGGCCCTCGGCTCTGCACGTATGAGCTCATACAGCCCCCCGACCTCTGGGCCTCAGGAACCCAAGCGCAAGGACAACCCCACGGCTCCCTCCTTTCCCACTGCCTGCGCCACACCGCGCACGGCCCACGCCCATCACGCCGTGGCGGAGCCCGGGAGCCGGCAAGGTGCTCTACGGCCTTGTACAGCCCAAACCAGCAGGCCTGGGTGCCGGGTAACGGCAACCTGCCCAGAGAGAGGCCCTAGGGCCCCAGAACCAGAGGGGCACAGGGCACCCAGGGCAATGCCTGGCGTTCCCTTGTGGCAGAAGAACTCTGGGCCCAAGGAAAGGACTTGCCTAGAGCTGGGTGCCTGGGAGAACCGGCCAAGGTCAGCATCCCAGAGAGGCTGGAAATAAACGAGGACCCTGCGCGGGGCTGTCCATGCACAGCCGTACGAGACCCGGGTGAGGCTGCAGCTCCATTACCTGACAGCTGTGTGACTCTGGGCAAGTTCCTCAGCCTCTCTGAGCCCTGGCTGTCACACAGAGAACTGCTGACGCCCACGCCCCACTCGACTGGCATGTCCACCAGGCAGGGCCCAGGTCTAGCCCCGCCGACTCCGCAAGCCAGCACTGGAACGGCCTTGCACATGCTGGCCCCGGCTGGGAGCTGAAACGAAGTCAAACTGCGCAGATTAAACGGAAAGATGGATGTAACGTGCCTGGCTCAACAAAGGTCAGCGCCCCCAACCCCGAGGAGCCGAGTCCAACAACCGACGCTGGCTGGCACTCCCCTGGGGGAGCAGACTGTGGCCCCGACTCTCCAGGGGGCCAAGTGAGGAGATTTCCACCACCCTGGACTCCCTGCTGGTCCTGCCCTGCTAGCCTCCCTCACCCAGGCTGCAGGTGGACACGGACTGCAGCCGCCGCCTTTCCCTCCATGCCACCCGCTGAGGCTGTGGCCGCCATGGGGCCTGCCACGCTGCTTGGCCCCAGGAGTGCCCACCTGCAGGCTGCTCCCTCCAGCCGGCCACGGCGTTGGCGCCTCGGGGCGAGCCGGCGCGGCTGCATCTTCAAGGCCAGCTTAGCCCTGGTGCTGCAGGGCCCAGGGTTGAGGCCGGAGATCCTCGTGGCCGGGGTAACGGCACCTCCAGGTGCTGAGAGTCCCCAGGGCTGCAGGCGTGGGGAACTCACTGTTGGTGTATCCACAAGAACAATGGCCTGAGCTGAGGGCACCGTGTCCACGCCGCTGAGACCTCCGGCGAGGCCACAGCAGACTTGGAAGGGCCGCCTCCTCCAGGCAGCTTCCAGGGATGCTCCATGCTGACTTCTAGTCTTCCTGGTGCCAGCTTCGAGGGTGTCCACGTCCGCCGAGGACCTCAGACCGCCTCCGGGTGAGGCCGTCCCGCCTGCCAGCCAGGGCTCTGCCTCCGGCAGGTGGGGTGGGAGCCGTTTGCTGGACCTCGAGCACCAGGCCCTGGGGGACTCCTCGTCCCACTGAGCCGAAGGAAGCCCACGACCAGGAGGCTCTGGCAGGGTGGGACGGCGGGATCCCAAAATGCCTCCACCCACCGCTGGGCTGGAAGCGCGGGCACACCCGCTCCAGGAATCCCAAGGCAGGCCGGGCTCCCAGGAAATCGGGCCAGAGGTTCCCTCCAAACACCACAGCAGCCCAGCTACCTCCCAGACATCTGTCCCGCCACCGCTGGTTTCTTCCGGGGCTCTGCCGTGGACGGCGGGTCCAGTCCGCAACCTGAGCGCAGCCTGCCTCGACGCTCAGAGGCCCAGAGGGTCACATGGCCCGATGCTGGGACCCTTTTCCAGGGCCCACCCCCAGCTGCCCCCCGCCCTGGCACCGCCCCAGACATCCTGCTGAATGCTGGGTGACACCGTCATGTTAAATGCCCCAGAAACCCGGGCAGGGAACTGAGGCTGGGATGGGCGGCAGCTCACCTGAGCCCCCAGGGCCACCTGCCTCTTCCCGCCAGGCCACCAGGGCTTCCCGCCTGTCCCAGGCAAGGATCTCATCTGATGCTTCCAGCTGTTTCCTGAGGCCGAAGCCGCAACCCCCACTTTAAAGACTGAGAACTGAGGCCTTGCCGTAGGAACCACTTTTAGCGGTCCTTTTGGTCGGCAGGCGTGCCAGGCGTCCACACCACCCACCCGACGCCCCAGTGCCCGCCACGGTCCCGATCGGGTAGCGGGGCCTGCTGAACCTCCCGGTGCCCCAGCCGCAGGTGCCGTGTGTGCCCGAGGGCGGACACAGACCTGCCCGGGGAGGCCCGGCCCCGCGGGCTGCTTCTCCCAGCAGGGCCGCCGGCAGGAGGGCCGGCTCCCTCCCTCAGCCGCCTTCCAGATCCTGCTCTGGGCCTGCCCGCGCCGCCATTTCCTCTCCTGGGCCCGCGGGCTCACTTCCACTCCTCCCGGTCTGCAAATGGCCGGCGCCCAGGACTGCGTGTCCCCGCGAGGAGCCGGCGCTGTGCCTGGCCAGGGCCCAGAGAGCAGGCCTGCCGGCCCAGGGCCTCCCCCGGCGCAGGGAGCCCCACACCTGCAGGGCCTGTCCTGCTTCGTCTGGCCCTGGGCCGGGAGAACGGCCTGTCGGGGACAGCCTTGGGGCGGCGGAGAGCCTCTGGCCCCGTCATCCCCAGGGAGTGGCCCGAGGGGGACCATCTGGGGAAACCGCTGACCGGCCAGAGGCGTCGGCCGGTGAGGAAACATGCACACCTGAGCATGTGTACACATTGCACACTCCCAGCTCTGCGCACAAGTACCGGGCAAAGCAACCATGCACATCCACGCCTCCACGCGCACACATGTGGCAACGCGATCGGTTAATGCCACAGTGGAACGTGCGCTCTGGAGGAAGGCAGGGCTGGGTTCGAATCCAATCTGACCCATGTCGGCTGGCTGAACCTCAGAGAGCCCACTCGGCCTTTCTGAGGCCTGCTGCTCCCCTGGTGGGTGGGGCGATGATGAAGCCCCTTGCACGCAGGTTCTGGGACTCGGGAGTGAAGCAAGGAAGTCACAGCAGTTATGAGATGCTCTCTGCGAACCAAGCTTTCCACGTGTTAAGTAAGTCTACACACACTGTCCCCATTTTACAGATGGGGAAACCGAGGCCCAGAGAGGTGAAACGGCTTGCCCTTGAACAACACAGCTGGGAAACAAAAGAGGACCCAGTCTGAACCCAGGCCTCAGGTTCCAGAGCTGCTGCTCTTCCCAATGTGGAAGGTGCCACTGCTCGCAGCGGGCACCTGAGGGACAGGGGAGGACTGTTAGTACTGTCACTGTCACCATCTCCATCGTCAGACACCCACCACTGCTCTGAGACTCTGAGGCATAATGGCTGGGGCCGGGTCACTTTGTTTCATCTTTTAGCCCCCACCCCAGCAGCACCATACCCCCCCCATAACGAGGCAGGAGCCAAGAGGCCAAAAGACCAGCTAGAAAGGACAAAGCGGTTAAAAGATCAGACGGCGGAGATGGCTCCCAGCTGGCTCCGGCAAATTTCCTCAACTTTTCACTTTTCCTATCATTCACTAACATCTCTGCCAACAGGTACATTCCTTAAGATAAACAAGCCACAACAAAGCACTGCTACTAACAAATGGAGTCTGCAGGATGTAACACAGGGAAGCGCCCTCCTCCTCCTCTTCCTCCCACCAGCCACCGAGCCTGAGTCTAGAATTCAGAACCAGAGAGGCAAACACACATAAGGGGGAAGAAAGAAGCCTCAACTGATTGCATCATAATATGAGCAAATTTGCAAAATAAACAGTTATCATCATTTGCAAATTATTGTGGCTGTAAAAACTGCTGCTCTATCCTCAAGTATGTTGATAGGGACCAATAAACTGCACTTTGTTATCTTGGTGAGATAATTTTTTTAAGTTTATAGCTGCTGCTCTATGTAGTTTACCTGCTAAATTTTTTTTTTTTCTTTTTTAGTTTGGATTTAAATGTACCTTTAAACCACCCTAAATATTTATCATCTGACTTTTTGTGAAGGTCTCAAAATAATCATATCTAAGTAACACAAAACAACGACACCTTTAAACATCTTTTCTACAGAGATTAAGATGTTGAAATCAAATATCTCACACCTCACAAATTTGAATTTAAGTCTAGTGTTACATTGTTTATGCTGCAAAACAAGATAAAAATCAGTAATTAATTAAAACATTTAAGATCCTTTGACATAGGGCATTTGGGATCTTAAAACAGGAAAACCAAAAATTGAATTAAAGTTTAAGGAAGGTGGTGCTTGTTCCTCTACGGAATTTTCCAGGGGATTAGAGGATCACTGAATAAGTCTGTTTCTATGCACAAATTCAACTTGTTTATTTTGACCTCAGTTCTTCGAAATTGTCGACTCCACAATTGAAATATGCTGTGTGTTCCAACAAGTACCCAGCAGCCGTAATGACAGACCAGCCCATCTGTGCTGCGAGAATGTATAATTTCAGTCTATAGTGGAATTTATATAGAAACGATGATGTGAAAAGTGCTTTGCGTGGTACTTTCTTCAAAGAAAAAAAAAAGAAAGAAAAGAAAAGAGAAGAGAAGAAGAAAAGAAAAGAAAAATACTGCCGAGAAGCACTGGGAGCTATGGAGAATGCCAAGATTTTGCCTGATTTTTTTAAAAAACAGAATCTATGGCATTTTACCAATTTTGAGGGAGTTAAGGGTTACCCACATTAAAACACTAAGATGATGGTTGGTTGCATGTAACTGTCCCAGGTATCTAAGGTGTGCACAGGAGAATGTGTTAGCCAAATACATTAAAAACATCAGACAAATTTAATTGCAGCAGACATACTAATTTAGAATGAAAATGCTCATTTATGTAAATTAACTGAAATTTTCCTGCTACTTGCCCCTAACTCTGTCCAAAAAGGTGACGAATTAATGATAAGGAAATTGTACCATCTATCATTCTAGGATTTAGGATTAAGGGTCTATTCACCTACATTAATTACACTAAAAAAGTATAAAAGATTAGTGGGTAGCTATTAAAAGTATAAATTCTTTAAAAATGCTTAACACCCCGCTTTCCTCTCTGAGCATCTCTCTATCCTCTTAACTCTTTTGCCTTTCAAATTTATTACATTCTGGTTTTTTTTTTTTTCCTATTACTGTTATTTTGCCACCAGTGTTTTATTTGATGCTTGCTAAATATTTGGGTGGAATGAATCCTCCAGCTTGCAGCAGCAGAATGTGGCTGTCAGAATTATGAAAATGTTTTAATTATCTCTGCTGTATATGCCTGTTTCTGCAGCCCCAAATCCTCCAGTATCGACTGCTGGCTCGTCTAAGAACAAAAGCAGCCGCTGATATTCCTCGTGTGAGCTGAGCTCCGCCGTTTTCGTATTTGGTGGTGTCTGCTCGGGCCGGCTGCTCACGCCGAGGCCCGCACACCCAGGGCCTGCAGGCCTCTGAACCAGGGAAGTGAAGATGAATTCACACGGGCATCTTCCTCTCAGTGCAATGGAGAACTTTCGGGGTCCTGTTTTCCATTTCCCATACATCGAGACCCTGGCCACCCTCAAACGTGGGGAGCTGGAGCCAGGCCTCACCTGAGGACGCCTCTGTTGGCCTGCCAGGGCGTGGAGGTGGGCAGGGAGTTGCATGCCGCAAAGCGCCCCCCGAGTAAAGAGGCTCGGCAATTCCGAAGGGCCAGGGACCAACGCGGAAACTCAGGCAGCCACCGAGCCCCACTTACAGACAGCGGTGGCGTTGTGGGGGACACAGAGGTGCTCGAGGGACTCCCTGCCTCGCCGGCCACGTTTCAGGCCCAGGACAGCCCGGGCCTGTCAGCCAACAGCTCTGCAGGTGGGAAACCAGGATGAGATCGGGGCACAGGAGGCGGGCAGGTCCCAGGACCAAGCAGTCCTCCTCGCAGGTCTGTCCCGTGGACGCAGCCCACGTGCACCCTGCATGCCGGCGGCCGGCAGCGCGGTGACAAGGCAGGCATGGTGAGGTTTCGTGGAAGCCCCAAGCTTCAATAAGGGCTCCTAAAACAAAGCTCAAAACAACCTTAAACATTTTCCCCCTTGCTGAGCCGAGAGCCAAAAAGAGCTTGCTCTCTTCCTTTCCTCCCCACCCCACCCCCAAAATAAAATAAAAAGAAAGGGAGAAAGAACTAGATCCCCAAACTGTGGAAAGGGTAGCGTTAAAGATGCCGGATGACATAAAAGGGCGTCTGTTTCCAGACGCAGGGTCCGTCCTCCCTCCCCGTGCCGGCCTGGCCCTGCCTGTCGATGAGTTTGCTGGGAGGAGCCGGGGACGCTTCTGGTGGTTTTCCCTTTGCCTCTCCTGGTGCCGCCGACAATTAAAATTAATGATAATAATAATAGTGAGAGACCCCCACAACAAACTGACACAACTAGGCAAGAAAGAGTAGGCCACGGCTATTAACACCTCCCGAAACATTTGTTCAAATTATAACCGAACATGCAGCTAGTGTGAAATGACAAACATTCGTTCTGATTGTGATTTCTAAAGCCTGTAGCTCCAGACCCTAAAAGTAAATGGGCTTGGCTTTTGCATTTCCCTGCAGTTTTTGGCAGGGCTTATTTCACTGAGGATGGGGGGGGGGGTGGTGTCTGAAATAGAATTTCGAGTTTGGATAACCAATTAGAGGGAGGCGGCGAAACAGGCGTGGGGCACAAGATGGCAGCAGCCCGCTCGTGCTCGGCAGAGAAGCAAAGAAGGTGACTTACCCGGGCGCCACCGGAGGACGGAGGCGTTTTCTCAAAAGCCAGGAAGTGAAAATGACGTTCCCGGCCCGGCCAGCCGCACCGGCATGGGGAGGAAGGCAGGTCCTGCCGGCCGGCAGGCTGCCCCAGTGCCAGTCCCCGTCCAACAGGGCCCTCGGGGTCCTGGTCTCTGGCCGCCCGTCCATCATCGGTCCCTCCATCCTGGCTGGGCCTCGGCCACCCCGGCACCAGGGGGCAGGGCTGCCAGGAGCCAAGTGGCGCTGGGGGAAGGCCCTGCTGCCAGCCCAGGAGGACGAGGAAAATGCTACTTTTGTCTCCTGCTCTCATCTGGCACTGGCTGCCCGGGGAGGGGGGGCCAGAGGCGGCCGCTGCGGCTCGGCCCCGCCCACCGGGAATTTTTGAAAGATGCTCACGGGTGCCGGGAGGATGGCAGACGTGGCAGAGGCGGGTGGGCCGGGCCCCCAAACCCACCACCAAAAAAGGAGGGGGCTGGCCGAGCGGGAGGGGGAGGAGGAAGCCCAGCGTCTGGCCACTCAGCGGCCGGCGGGGAGGACGCTGGGAGCGGGCGGCCCGGGCCTGGCCAAGGCGCCAGCAGGCCCCATGGACGGGCGGCGAGGCCCGGGCCGCCATGTTGCGGGCGCCTGCCTGGCCGGGCTGCTCGGACGGGCCTGCAGTCCAGGCGCCCTGGCTCGCTCCTGGGATAGAGGCCGCATTGTTCCCGGCTGGATCTGCGGAGGAGCAGGCTGCGGCCCGGACGCTGGCGGCTTCTCCCAGGGTGAGGCCGGCACCCCCACCCCAGCAGCTGCCTGGGCCCCGGGCCCTGGGAGCACGCCCCATGCTAAGCCTGTTGGGGCTCGCGCCTTCGAGGCCTGGAGTCTAGGCCGCAGGGTTCAAGCTGCCCTTGTGGTCTGACCGGCCACCTCCCTGTTGGGCAAGCCACGAGACCTCTCCCAGCCTCAGCTTCCCCATCCGTATAAAGAACCGGGATAATGGTTCCTACCACTCAGGCCTGCTGGGACGAGAGAACGGAAAATACACACAGCGCGGCGAGCACCCAGTGGGCGCTCGATGCTGAGAGAAGCCCAGGGGGCTGGACGAGGAGGAGACGGCGCCAAGGCAGAGTCCAGACACACCACCCCTCCCCGCCAGACCCTCACAGAACCGTCTGTGCCACCCAGGCAGTCCTCGCCACCGCTGCAGGGAAACGTCCCCGAGCGCCCTCCGACCCTGGCCGGTGGGCCTGGGGTTTCCAGGAGGACACGCCCGCCTGGAGACGTACCCGGGCTCCACTGCCCACCTGCAGGCTGCCAGGCCCCGCTGTGCGCCCAAGTCCCCCTCCCACCCTTCATGTGGCCAGGAGCTGCAGCAGATGACCACTGGAGTGTGCTCGTGTGGGGGAGCGGCAAGCCTGGAAGTGTGGGGAGGGTCCCCGGGAAGCCGTGCCGCCCCCCACAGAGGTCTGGGGGGCAGGCAGGGCCGGCTCTGCGCTGGAGGGGACGGCGTGGGGTGCCCACCGCCTGGGCCGCTGCCCGGGGAGCTTCCCGCCTCGGCTCTGGCCCCTCCGGCGGAGGGGACGTGTGGGCCTTTCTGTCCACACGGCTGGAGGTGCAGTGCAGTCTGGGTGGACCACGACAACCCGCCTCAGCCTCTTGGGACGGGAGCTCCCTCGGCTGCCTGGATTGTGTTTTATTTTAATGCTGCTTCACGCCTGCTCAGAGACCATCACGCCGAAAGCCGAAAGCAGGCGGGGGAGGCAGAGCTAGCAGGCAAGCGAGAAGGAGCCGCCCAGGAGGAGCCCTCCGGTCCTGGGCTCTGGTCGCATGCACGCAGCCACGTGACCGGCTCGCCAGCTGATCCCAGAGACAAAGCAGGTAGGATTCCGATGCCATGCGCCCAACCAGGAACGCCGGGAATTCCATTCCAGCAACGGCTTGGCGTGGCTGCCAAGAGCTGGGCCCAGGGAGGAGACGGTCCCCCCATGCTCCGCGCCACGGGGCCTGGCCTGCCAGCTGGCGGCGTGGGGGAGCCACTGGGGTCCAGGTGGCCATTTTGGGGCCTGCCCTGCCACGGCAAGGTGGCAGAGCCTGGGTTCCGGCCTCGGGACGAGGTCCCCCCACCCCCTGCTGCCCCCACCACAGAATCATCATAACCAGAAGCGGCCACTGCTGCGCCCAGCCGGCTGCTGCCTGGGAGATGATGGCCTCCACCCCACGGCGGCCGGGGCAGGCCTGCGGGTCACCTCGGGGCTCAGGGGCACGGGAGTGTCAGCCCGAATCAGGCCCTTCTCGGAAGGAACTGCACGCGGTGAGGTCTGGCAATCCTCCGCACCGCAGGAGGGGCCAGGCTCCCGGCCAACGAGAGTGCTCCAGAGGTGACACCCACCTAACCCGACAGGCTGGGGACACCTGAGTGTCCCTCCGGGCCACCACCCCCAGGGGGCATGGTCTGGGTGACGTGCAACCTCCCCTTCGTTCAGAGGCAGCTTCTCTCATCCTTAAAATATACAGAAAACTGGAGCCCTGGCACCACCATTTTATTATAATTTAAAATGTAATTATAAAAGGCTAATTTGAATGTAAATATCTCTCTGAAACACATGAAAGGTGATTCTAAATTTAAGAGCCCAAATCAGCAGGTAAACATTTCAGCTAAATGCTCTCCTGCCATCCGAAATCCCAGAGTCAGGAAGGGCACGCCACGGAAAACCCAGCCCGGCATTAGGACGCCGAAGGCACCGGGCATGACGTTCTTTTTTTAATAGTGAGAGAAAATTCTATCACTTCTTAAAAAAAAAAAAATTGTTTGGCCTTTTTACTTTACGCGTGCCAGGCGCACAGCTAACAGCCAAAGCTGCCGGTCCCAGGCCCGTCTCATGACACGAACCGCCGGCTCAGAACCCCCCGGGGCTGAGCGGGAATCGCGGTCACCGCCGGCCTCGGCACAGCCACCCACGCGGCAGGAGAGACCCCTTCCCTCCCGGAACGTGACGCTGAGGCCCTGCTGCGTGTCCGTTTCAACCCACCCCCCGAACACACACACACACACACACACACACACACACACGGGAGCAGAAACCTGGTTTTAGGGTTTTTCTGCCCCATGTCACGATACTTCGTTATTTTCCGTGATTTTCATTTCACCCATTCTACTACCCAGGGCCTCAGAGGCTGCCTTGGACACCCCCAAAAAGACAGCCCCCTCCCCATCACGGTTCTTCGGACCGGTTACTGGAAAAGGCCCGGCGAGCCAGGCTCAGAGGTTGCAGCATTTAAAAGAATAAAAGACGTGACAGCAGTGTTTAAAAAATGAAACCTCATTTCTGAAGCCAAAGATTATCGTGCGCCAACAAAGTCTTTCGGGTGACGGCAGGGAATGGTGACAGGCAGGCACCCTCGTCCCCCCTCCTCCAGGGTCTCGAGGGGCATCCGGACTGAGACCGGGAGATCGCCCGTGTCCCCTGGCGCCCCCAGTGCTCTCGGCACAAGCCCAGCACGACCAGCTCCCAGAGGCTCCAGCCTGGCTGCCCGGGAACGGCTCCCTCCGACGGGGCTATCAGCACGCCAGGGAAGCGGCCGGGCAGGAGGGCGCGTGTGCCGGCCTCAGGGTGAAATTCTGTTCATTCTATTAATTTGGAAAATACTCATCGAGCCCTAACTCTGGGCCGTGTTCGTCACAAGTTTAAAAAAAATATATCCTCTCCGAGGGGAAGGGTGCTGGAGGGCCAGTGTGAGGCTTGTCCCCAGTCGGGGCAGTCTCGCCCGTAACCTACCGGCCACTCCCAAGTTCACATGAGACCGGGATTCAGGGAAGAGTAAGCCGCCCTGGAAAACCACAAATCTGGCCAAAATCACCCTCTCGGCGGCCTCCCCGCAAACCTCTGGGCACAGACCCGTCCTCTCCCAGTTTCTATTTCTCTCATTTCCATTTCGTGACCTGGATAACAAAGGCCGACCAGGCCCGGCCCAAGGGAGGCCCACCCTGCCCACCACCCGAAACCTGGCTGCCTTTCCGGCACTCGCAAACGGGCCCCGGCAGCCTTTAAAAAGAAATCACAGAAGGGGGAAAAAAATAAACTTGTGAAAGTTTAAACTCCACTCAACAAAGAAAGCCAGACAGGGCCACTGAAATGTCCAAAGAACCATCATGGGTCAGGAGACTTTCTTTTTCTTCTTCTAAAAATCTCTGTGCCCGACTGCACGTTCGCCGGGCCTATAATACCCGGACGGTCCGAGCTCCACGGACAGTCCCAGCCAGCGCGACGCTGGCCAGCCCTGAAAATAAATATTTCATATAAAAGATCCATTGTCTCTGCTTGGAGACAATTGTTGCTTTTTCTCCCTCCTCGGCTCTATAACATCAGAGACACAACTCATGCCATTGAGGGGTCCGTCCTTGTTCCGAAAAGATGTTTTGAGAGAGGGCAATCTCGTCGGGTCATCCTGAACGAGAGCGTCTAGGAGATAAAATTCTCCACGGCGAGCGTTTTGGTAAATGTACTTCTGTGCCAGGCCAAAGAACAATCGGCTGGTCAGAGAGGCAAAACCTTCCTGCCAAATCTCTACCTGCATGTCCAGCAGGGACGCTGGCGGCTGGTGTGGCCATTCAGGAGAAGTGTCGGGATCTGCTGCCCTTGTCTTTCCCCACCCCTGTAGAGGGGGAGCAAAGGTGAGCCCCCGGGGCCAGCGCCCAGGCGTGCTTCCCATCCCCTGGGGAAGGGGCACCTTCTCCATCAGCACTTCCCACATCCCCAAGGAGACCCTGGGCTCATCTCGTGCACCCAGCTCGTGCAACGTGAAGTGCAAGACCCTCTGGGCGGTCACGTTCACACCGAGCCCCTGTGACAAGGAAAGCAACTGGCTTTGCGGAGCCCTGCCAGTCTACCTTGTCCATACCATCAGGGTCCACTTTTGCTACCACCTGTGGGGCAGGAAAAGTAAACTTCTTGGTGCCTTTTCCTGGTGAAACCAAAACTGGATTCTCTGCTTCTTAGAATACAACATAATATATAAAATGATAATAAGTAATACAATAATAATTGTATATAATTGCAATAATAAGTAACACAATAATAATTCGCAACAAAAATAGCAATTGTCATTTATGACAACAATGATGTAGCCATTTTTGGCCTCCCAGTGACCACGTGCAAGGCACTGTGCTTCAGGGAAATAATGTCCTCTGGAATCCTCTGAGCTGGGTATTATGCTTCCAGCCTTAGAGCTCTGGGTACAGGCTCAGAGAGGTGACGTGACTTGCCCAGGGTCGCAAAGTGAGCCGGGGCAGGGAAAGACTGAAGCCCTGACATAAGCTAGGACGCTCTAGCTTACTGAGATTTCTGCAGAAGTATTTTTCCTTTCTTCCCAAATATGCAAATAGCCCTCAAAACCCAGCGACAACACACAGATGAAGCATGGTGGTTTTAAGATGCTCCTTGCCTGGCCTGGAAGGGCCCCCTCCCTTGCTAAATGTTGTCCCTCAGCAGAGGCATGTATCTGCCTTGCAGGAGGTTCGCCCAGACATTGGGGAGCACCCGCCCTGGCAGGGCGCCCGTCTGGGTGGGCAAACCCTTCCCACCCTTCCCTGGGCCACAAAACCTGCCTTCCCGTCAGGCCTCATCCACACCGGGGTGGGACAGGCCCCGGAGCCCTTCAGGGGATGGGAGCGAGTGAGACAGGTTTACGCAGAGTCTGCTCCGGCCAGGTGCAAACCACACATGAAAAGTAACCCTGCTGCAAAGCACCACGCTGCGCCTGCTGAGCGAAGCACACTGCTGGCCTGCACCTGTTCAAGCGGCACGCACGAGACCTGGCCACAGGGCGGGGGCCCCTCCTACTGCCACACACTGCCCCAAGCTGAGCCCAGCCAGCCCCCACCAGCACCTGGAGACCCAGGACGGTCTGGGCCATGGCGAGGCACTGGCGCAAGCCGAGGGCCATCCTGAGGTTGACCCTGGTCTAAAACAAAAACAGAAAAACCAGAGCCCGTCCTCCCACCAGCCCACACCACCGTCCATGTGACCCCGGCCCCCACACCCCCGCCCTGCTTACCACATTCTTTATATTAAATCCAGAAGTGGGAAGAAACTGACAAGCGCCAGTTTCATTTTCAAAGCCTCTTCTTTTGTGTGTGTGCCCTCAAAAATAAATGTTGCCGGGACGGGCTATTCCAACACGGTAAGAAGCCCCCTGTGGGAGCCTGGGTTTGCATCTGAACCGAGCTGGCTCTACGGAACGTGGACAAAGGCAGGCCAGGGCCTTGCCGGGGCCGGGCAGGGCCCCCGTCCTCGGGGCTCCACTGTTTGCTGCACAATCTCGACCCCGTCCCATTTTACGGACCAGAGGCACAGTCCGTGGCAGGAGATGGGACTCTGGAGCTTGGCGAATAGCAGCCCTCGCTAAGCGGCCCTGAGGACCGCCGCCTCCAACGCCAGGCCTTCCTCCGCCGGCCGGATCCGGCCTGCCGGCCTGTCGGGAAGGAGACACGGGTCTGTTTTAATCCTGGGGCTTGGCCGAGGGCCTCGGCAGAACACCGCGTGGCTCCTGCCCAGCAAGCGCCATGCTGCCAGCGTCCTGTGGACTAGGGGGACCGTCCCCGGCATTTTGCAGGTGAGGCCCTGGCAGAACCTGAGCCCGCCGACGCCACGCCAAGCAGCAGCTCCCGGCTGCAGCAGCTCGCCTTCCGCAGCTGCGCCCCCGATTCTGAGAATGCCCCCAACATCCCACCCCAGGTTTCATGTCCACTAACTGCCTCTGGCAAAGTCGTCAATGAAAACCCACATCAGGGCCAGGGGAGGACAGGGGAAAGCCGCCTAGCAAAAAGGTGGCCGGGTTTAGTTGTCCGAGCACGGAAGCAAACTTTCAGCCTCTGGCCATGGCTGGCGACGGAGACGATCTCCCCATTCCTTGAGGTTCTCTCCCCAGAGGGGGGACCAGCAAGCCGGGGAGGAGGCACGAGGCAAGCCTGGACTACTCAGGCCTCAGTCCGCGTTCCCGGAAACACGGCCTCCCAGTGCCAGCTCACGACTCCGGGCTGTTACAGAAACCAGCCCCTTCACCCCGTTATTTTGTGGCAAAAGCACCCAGCGAGGTTCTCCAAACCACATAAGCAAGCAGGGGGAAGAGCAGAGGGGAAATCACACCTGTAGCACAATTAAAAAGCAGGCTGAGTCCCCCGCAGCTGCGGGTTTCATTTTAACCCAGGAAAGGGACACATACGTACAACACACATTTAAAAAAAAAAATCCCAAATAGCTAGAATCAAAAACTAAAATAAAATGAAGCTATTGCTAGCCTGCCTTGGCTTTAGAAATCCAACTTTGGAGAAATTAATTTCAGTGTTACATTAAAGCCTTGTAATTACGGCCAACAAGCATTCCTTCACCCCCTTCTCGCTCCCCACAAACTCCCCAGGGCCATGGCCGAGCCTGTGTGTGAGCCACCTATAAAGAGGCATTTATTATGAAAAGTTATGAGTTGTTTTTCATTTTATGCCACTATAAACAGCAGCTTCCACACAAGGGCCTTTCACTCAACTGGTCCAAATGCCACCAACGCCGGACCAAGGTCCCCCCAGGACTAAATCAGCTCTCCCCAACTGTCTGACCAGCAGGAAAAAAAAATTAAGTAGTGCGGGTTTAGGAAGTAAATGAAAATATTCAATTTTCCAAGAAACTGTTGCAGTTTCCGGATAACCTTCCCAAACAGATCTCACCGAAAAACAGATGTTTTCTCTTTCCTTTCCATTGTGTTTAACACTTATTTTATGTGTTCAACAAAATCCTCCCTGGCAAATAACCTGCACACCTGAGAGTGGAGGCTGCATTTCACAAATTCCAAGATGCAGATGAATGAAGACCGCGGAGTTCTTGCAAGCTGGTGAGGCTTTCTGTTCGAAAGCAAACGTGGGTTCCCCTACTCTGCGGAAGGCCTGCCCTAACGGCGAGCCCCTCTTGGAAGTCCCTTCATTCATATTTAAATACTAAGTAGTGAAAGTGAGAAATGCACTCACCGTCCTCAGGAGTCGCCTTGAACTCGATGGTGACCTGGGGCACACAGGTCGCCAGCCCTGCCCTTGCCGGGGACCGCGCCTGACCGCGGCCAGCGCTGCGCGAACGCGGCCGCACAGGCCCGCGGCCGCGGCTCTGAGTCCTGGGTTCCAAACGCTTCCCTCCTTCCCGCGTCGAAGCGGCGGAGAGCAGAGCGGTACCGGCTCCCGCAACTCTCGGCAAGGTGGGACGGCTCCGGGCGGACACCGGCGAAGCGCGCGGCCCAGGGCCCACTTCCTCGGCCCCGAGGCGCGCTGCGGCTCTCCTTCGGGCCCCGGCTTCACTGTGTTTAACCGCCGGCCTGCGCTGAAGAGTGGCCCGCCGGACCCGGCCACTGCGTCCGCGACCAGAGCGGTGAGGGACCTTTGTCCCAGACGAAAACGAAAGCGCGCTGGCCCGGGGCGCCTACGCCCTGCAGCGGGGGGCCGGCCGGCGCGCCCGCGACTTTCTCCAAGTTCACTTGCATTCCGGGGCCGCCGGGCGGGCGACGCGGGCCCGAACTTGCAGAGCCCGGCCGTCGGGCGGGCGGCGGGCTGCGGGCGGCGGGCTTGGGGACAGCCCGGCGGCGCGGGCCCGGAGCACAATGGGCGCCGCCGGGCGGGCAGGCGCGGGGACAGCGTGAGCCCGGCCGCCGCTCGTCTGGCGCTGCCCGGGCGCCGAATGCGGCGGCGGCTTGGCACAGACGCGCCGCGCGCCCGGTGCATGCTAATGGCCGGCGGCCGCGCCATGAATTATTCAGCAGCGGCGCAGAGGGCGAGCACGGCGCGGAGGGCGACCCGGGCCGCGCGTCCCCCGCCACTGCGAAGCCGCCGCGGCGACTTCCCAAACTTTCCCGGGTCGGCACCGAGGATGCGGCCCCCGCGGCGCCGCCGTCCCCGCCCGAGCGCGCCGGCCGCGCTTCCCCCGTTGCCGCCTATTTTATGTCTTTTGTCTCGGAGTTGGCACCTGTCCCAGAGAGCGCGTTTCCCTGCCCACCCCTTCGCCGCCGGATCGGAGCGGGGAGGGGGTACGGGGGACCCAGGGAGGAGGGGACGGCAGAAGCGAGGAGCCCGCGGGCCCGAAGCCCGGAGAGACCGCCCGAGGGCGGCGGCTGTGCCCGCACGCCCGGGCACCCCTGTTCCGCGGGGAGGTCAGGGCTGCGGCCGCGCCCGGAATACCAAGGAGGCCGCCCACGGCCCCCGCCGTGCCCGCTGCGGGTGAGGACCGGGCGCCGCCCCTCCTGGGCACCCCCCACCCGGGACGGCGCGCGCGGGCGGGGCAGGCGGCGCGAGCAGCGGATTCGCCGCCCGGGCCCCGCGCCTCGCCCCGCAGCCCCGCGTGCGCGTCCCCGCGGGCACGCCGCCCCGGGCGCTCCCCACCAGCGCGCCCCCGCCCCGCGGCCCCGCCCGCCCGCCCGCCCTCGCCGGGCAGGGGCACAGCGCCGCGGGGACCCATCGGCCTCCGCTTCGCGCCTCGGGGCCGAGCGACTGTGGGAAGCTGCCGGGCGCGAGCCCCCGGCCCGTTCCCGCCGCCTTGGCACCGAGGCGGCTGCTGGAGCGCGCTCGGCGGCTGCGCTCCTAGGCTCCGGCTGCCATGATTGCGGGCAGCGGGGCGCGCGCACGCCCGGGCCCGGCTCGGGGACCCCCGGCAGACCGACGGTCCCTGGCCTGCCCTCAGCCTCTCGTCTGCAGCCCGGGCGCGCCACGGACAGCGCCCAGGGTCGCCGGGCTCGGTCCCGCGGGTGCCAGTGTGCGCCGCGGAGCTCTAGACGCGGCCCCGGGACAGCGCTCGGGCCGACGGTGGCAGCGGGCTTCTCCCGGGGCGGAGCGCTCGCACGGGCGACCCCGCGGGGCTCCCTGGACACCGGCGGAGCGAGGGGCGCGACGCCCAGTGGCGTGGGGGGCAGGGCCCGGCACACGGGGTCTGTCGAGTCGCGTGGGGGCAGCGCACAGTGCCGGGAGATGGAAAGGGGGCGCGCAAGTGTCTGACGGAGTGGGGGGGCGCTCACGGTGCCCGCGGAGACGTGGGATGGGCTGGGGTACGGTGCCCGGAGCCGCTGCCCAGCTCCGAGCTGAGCCTGCTCTCTTCCTTCCCCGTGGAAACAACTTCCTGCTTCCCCGACTCAGGGCGCGGGAGCTGCGGGGAGAAGTTCAAGGCCGCAGCTTCGCTCTCTTGGAGCCCGATGGCGACGCTGCTGGCCCTGGGCCACACGGCTCCTTCCCGGGCCTCTCCCGCCACCGGCCGGGACCAGCCGGGCTCTGGGGTCCGGACACGGGTTAGAATGCCAAGGAGGCCGCAGCGCCTTTTCCCGCCGGCTCCGCAGGGGCGCCTGAGTGGTTTCCAAACCGCAGAGGGGCCAGCCTGGGCCTCCAGCTCCCAGGGACGCACGCGGGCACAGGACACTATTCTCAGACTCCTTCCCCCTGCCCGAGCGTGCCCTGGCCGAAAGCCACATGGACCCGACTGTCCCCAGAACCCTGCGACAGCCCGTGGACGGCCAGGGCCGGAGAGAAAACAAGGCCTCCTGGGTCCCATCCCAATGTCTCTCGGTGCCTGTCTTTCCCCAACCCCCCACCCCTGCTGCCGGCCTTGGCATTCTAACCAGTGTCCCTTGACGTCACATCTCGCCATTTCTGCCAACCAATTGAAACTTGCCCGTTGTCATAAAAATATATATACTTTTTATGCCATTGGTAAATTCAAAAGTTCCTCGTGCGCCCTGCTTCCAGGAAACTCCATTTCGCACTGGATTGGGCTGCCCAGGGAGGGGGAACTGGCCGCCCTGGGCAAGGCTGGGCGGGGGCAGCTCTGCCAGGGCCTGGGCTGCCCACTGACCTACCTGCCAAGGCTCCCTAGACCCCGCTCTGAATTGTGCTGGACACCCCTGCACACATCACTGCCACGACCCATGACATACACAATTTGGGGGAAGGGAGGGAAAACCCCAGGATATGTTAAGAAAACCTTCCCAGATTTGGGGGTGAGGGGGTATTGGAATCTTACTATAGCCTCTTCTTTCTAGCAATGGCTTTTCTTTTTTTTTTCCTTCCTATTAGAAAACTCAGTTTTAGAAAATGGAGTAGAAAAATGTTTTCCAGCTAATCTCTTCATTGGAATCCTGACCAACTTTCACTTTCCACAGCTGCCTGCAACTCACAGTGACCTTGCAGTTATGTGGGTTTCGTTCTTTTCCTGAGTGTGGCCACCGTCCCCCAGGACACCCCCCCCCCCAGCCTCAAGGGCCCTACGTGGGCGCAAAGCTGGAAGCCCAGGAACTCTGTTCTCCTCCCTCTGACACGGGCATGGCTGCTCTCTCGGCAGCCGGGGTCTCAGGAATGCCGTGCCCACTTCCTAGCAATATGGCAGGGAAAACAATCTTGTTTAGCACGGTCCTTTATAATTTTCTCCACTATTAAAATCTGCAACCCAGACTAGGAAGTTTGGGGTAAAGAGAACACATTCCCACAAGATGAGTATGTGCCGGGCAGTCCCCAAAAGTCCCACAGATCCGTCCATCAACCCGTCCCACCCCGGCCACAGCAAGGAAGAACTCAGCCACTAACTGCCGTTCTAAAGCCCCCTTCTACCCCATCTTGACTGTATGGTTCAATTACTTTAAAAAACATATTAAAGATATTTTGTGGTTTAGCAAGTTTGGCGGCTCCAGAAGAACAAAACTGCTTTAGAGACTGGGCTGAGTGTAGAGATTTAAGCATCCTAAGCACCAGGCCCTTTAAATACCGAATTTTGTTTTTCTAAAATCATGAGCTAGCTCGGTAACAACCAAATGGAGATTCCGAACATAAATATGTGGTTACTATCCTCACATAAAACCGTTCTCAAGTGCAAACTCTAGAAATGCTGCATACCTTTAAGATACATTCAAGAAAAAAAAGAAGAAAAAAAAAAAAGACCGCATCCAACAACCACACTATAATCTATTTATAATCACTTTCCTAAACACTATAAATATTATAACTAATTTGATATATGTTTTGTGATTAAATGGGTGGATTAGAACACTGAATTTAAAAAGCCACAAAGAAAAAGAGATTATCTTCTATTATGCCATTACAACTTTTGTTCCATTGGCACAAATACAAATTTGACAACTGTATCATTACTAAACGCAGTGACTAAATGCCAGGATATTAGCTTTGTAATTTTCACCTGAAGTCATTGTATAATCATACCAGCTTGCTAACCTTCTTTTTATTAGCTGATTTTTTTTCCTTGCTCTCACACAGTAGTAAGTTAATTTAATGCTTTTCCCCCCCTTCCAATTTTTATTTGGTAAAAGAAGAAATTGGGTAAGTCAGAACAATGTTCAAGAACAGGTACTCTTTTTAAAAAATTCCCTCTGTACTTGGCAAGGATTGACATATAGTTTGGTTGTAAATTCATAAATCACATTCTGCTTTTTTTTCAGGGAAAATAATAGCACTGAGATAATTCCATGGGGTATCATTCGGGTTGGACTTTTTTGTTTTTGCCTATTTGCTATCATTTTATGTTATACAAAGTAAATAATGGTTTTTTTTTTTTTTAAAGTAAGTTCAAATTGTCAACAAGGATACCTAGAAAATTTACATTGTTGATGAGCACTGTGATGAACAAGTTTCCTGGAAGAAAAACTTGCTTTTTGCCTGTGGGCCACAACCATGCCTGAGGTCAGATGTTTGAAAATAAATCCTAGTAAGGCTGTTGCTGTGCTGGGATGTTTACAGTGTCAGCCTCATACAGTTATTTTCTCCTGATTTCTCCCCAGATCCGCCTAATGGAAATGCAGCCGGCAACTTCCTGTTGCATTGCTTTCTCCGCCAGCCTCTGGCCCGCGGTCCAGCCTCGGAGGGCTTGTGTGGGAGCTTCAGTTTAGTTTCCCTTTTCTCCACATATCAACCTTCGATGGCTTAAAATTTTCAATATCCAAAGCCTTACGAGGACTTCGTAAGCAGATGCATTTAATGTCATTAAAGCAGGTAGGACCAATGTGAGTGAAAAAGTACATTTTTCACTTGGGTGTTGAACATTCGCCTTGCACTTCCAAGGATAATGATGTTTTTAAGCAGACCCATAAACTTGAGACTGCAAGTTTGTGCTGGCTCCCTGGGTAAGATGCCACTTCGATCGTCCCAGACAATGTGCCTTTTGAGGAGCTGCTTAGCGGCTTTGGGGACTCTGTATAAAGGCAAACCAGGCTTATGATTTTTTTTTTTTCTTCTGCCTTTGTCTCAAAGTGGTTTGCAAGTTTGAGACTCCATTTTGATACGCCTATTTTGTGATGACTTGTACCACTTTGTGGTGGGTTCATCGCCACTCCCAATTATTTATGCACAAAGCCTATCAGCTTTTATATGTTACCTTGTATATTATCCACATATGTTACCTTGGGTAAACATGTATATATATATCTTTATACTTTTCATGGAAATAAAACAACAAAAGATAATTCAGAGTCCACAGGGGCTTGGGCTGGGTAAGCAAATGTGAGCAAGCAGCCGCAGAGAGGGTTCTTTCCTTCCAGATACAATGAAGCTAAAATCTGTTGCTTTCTTTCACTCGGTTTTATGTCAAACTTAGCCTTGGTTTGCCAGCAACAAAAATGAAACTCTGGCTGTAGGACATGCATGTTTGAGGACGAAAGTAAGTGCTGGACATCGCACTAGGGCACCGTCCTCAAACAAAAACTAAAACAAAAACCCAGCACGCAGACACCATTTTTATATCTTTCTTTTTTTTTTTTCCAAAAGCAGAAAAAATGTGAAAGTGTGCTTGCAGCTGATGGTGATGAACAGCATGCCCCGTGCTCTCTTGTGGCTGATGGTGCCAGCTATATATCCATGCGGTCACGCCTGAGGTCTGCGTGGAAGCCTTCCGTGAGCATCTGTGTATTATCTCTTACGCACTTTGGAAGTCTACACATTCACTTTTCAGAATGTGTTTGTTACCTGCGTATGTATCTCCAAAGAAGTCTAACAAACTCTAAAAGCATTTTTAAAGGGTTATTATTTTTCAATTAAAAGGGGAGCATAAAACAACTAGAAGTCTATGATAAATATATGTTCAATAATATTAATATATGAACATGAATATATGGTATATAATATATACATATTGGTATGAAAAAATGTGCCCTTATAGGTGAGGAATTATAATTAATATTTTCTAATTCAAAATAGTAATAAAACAAATCAGAAAAATATGAATTAAGGATGATAGGCCAATATCTCGGATTATATATGCACATATCAAATGCCAAAGCTAGATTCTTGGCTTTAAATGAGGAATGAAAAAGGCAGAGTACAAACTAAATTTTTGAAAAATAAAAATTACCTTTCAAAGATAAGTGGGCACTGAATTGATTTTAGCCACTCAATTCTATAATTTCTAAAATGAAATCTTATGAAAGGTAATTTTTTTTTTTAATTTAGCTTGTATTGTCCCTTTTTCTTTTCTTTTTTTTTTTTTTTTTTTTTTTTTTTCTATTTTTTCTATTTCTGGACTGAATGTCCCTTTTTCATAGCATTTTATTGTACAGGTCTTCAGTAGATGGGGTAAATTATAAGCCCTTTAGAATAAAGAAAAAACAAGAGAGGAGAAAAAAACTGATTTGGACCTCAAACTGTTCATTGCTAAATTGCCAAGAGACTGCAGTAACTTTTTATTAAAATGAAGACTTCACAGATTACTTCTTTAAAGTGATTGCATCAAAATGAAGCTGCCAGCACAAAGAATTCATGTTGAATGTGGGACTGGGGGAGGGGGGGCTGTTGTCAGTTACAAGTGGTTTGAAATTTGACCACACTGGTCTTATTTATTGAAATACTTCCATTTTATTTTTTTAAAAATCAAATATGATTTCACACAACGTAGGTGAGTAATTTACTTTACATATAAAGACAGTTTCATTTTCCTGACTCTGTCTAAGTATCCTAGTTTTTAGATCTGATTAACTTCAAGGTTAAGTTCAGATTTTTCATCCATGCCCTTTCTACAAAAAGTGGAGAAATGTTTGAACTAAATGTATCACCGCAAGACACTATTTAATTGCTGCAAAAGAAAAATGCTAAAGAAGAAAACCTATGCTTTTGCTATTTTCTGGAGCAAATTTTGGTGTAATTCCTAATTTTAAAAGAACATGAAGTTCATTTATTTTAACCACACACACACAAAGTGGTAATGTAAGGCATCAGACAAGGAGAGCCACTAACCTTGAAAACAAAATCTATGTCATTTTTACATGATGAATGTATATTTTTAAGAGGTATTTGAAAATGACTAGAGATGTGGACAGGTATTTTGGCTCCCGTGCCTGGTTTTCAAGGATGCCGAGGAGCAGGGATTTTTAATTATCATCAGCAGTTTGTGCCTTTGCTAATACCTTATCCATCAACTAATTTTTCAACTCTGTATTCTAAATATGCTGCAACATTCTGCTTCCCAAGTGCACCCTGCCCGGTTGACTCCATTTGAGAGGAGGCAGCGGACGCAGGCACTGCCCACGCCTTCCCTCTCTTTCTTGACCCCTCCGGAATTGGAAGTCTCTCCCCTGTGGAACGCTGGAAATTTATAGGAGGACTCCAAGCCTCACTGGGAAAGTTCTTGAGCTGGGAAAAAACTTGTCAACACACACCTGGACCTACAGATTCGGAAAAATTAACTGGCTGTAGCCAAAAACCAAACACTCAACCACCCAAACACAGTCTGCAAGAAACACAGAGTTCTTTGACGTGACAAGAAGAATTATAAATAAAATAGCTCCAAGGCAGACGGGCTGAATGAGCCTTTTAAGACAGCCTGTTGGTGCCTCCGACTTTGATACTTAGAACATTAAATGTCAGCTCCACCAGGATAATATCCTGGGATGGGTGTGGGTGTGCACATATGTATGTGAGCATACATGTGCGTGGACACGTATGTGTGTGTGGCAATAAAAGTTTTGTTGCTCTTGGGGCTGGGGGCCAACTTGGGGTCCCGGTGGAAAGTCCTACCCAGGGGCAGGGGCAGGCCCCGTGCAGCTTCCCTGGGTTACCCCCTTTCTCAGACATGCATGCAAACACGCGAAGGCAGCGAAAACACAACCTGCCGTAGAGAACACGGACAGGTCTCACGTGGGGAGAAGCTCTCCCTGCAGTAGAAAATGGTTTTGTGAGCGAGCGGCAAGCCCGGCTGGCCTCACTCATCATCATCGGGACAAGCGCAGCAAAGGCAGTCCTGGGGAGACGGGCGAGGGGCCAGGGAGCTGAGCCGGGGTGCTCTCTGCCCAGGAGCACGCAGACGGGGCTGGGGTTTGGGCCCTGCAGAAGTTTACCCAGTGCAGGGCAGGCAGGGCAGTGAAGGCTCGGACCCTGGGACCAACACTGAGGGCGCTCAGGTGTGTACCCTGGGACCGTCTCCAAACCACTGGCTCCAATCCCCTAAATTGGGGGCCCCCCGTCATGTCCAAAGGCAGCAAGGGAACGGGATGCTCTCTATCCTGACCTCATTTCTCATGTGCTCGGCCCACACTCGGGACAGCGACGCAGAGGGCTTCCGGACAGTTCAGGTGCACAAAAACATCCCGTCACTTAGCAAGTGCCATGTCAGTTGCTAACCATTTTAGTCATAAAGCAACGGCCTCGTCCTAGGGGGCTTTTCCTAGGTAATAAGGGTAGCACCTCACGTGTGTAGAGCGAGCATCTCCTAATTTACACCGCGTGGTCTCGCCTCGTCGCACATGCTCCTCACAGCCCGTGTGGCAGACAGAACAAGAACTGTCATATCCCTTTAAAGACTGGGGAAACTGAGGCCTGGGTGGGTAGGGTAGTGACACGGCCTGATTCTGCACAGACTTGGGACCCCAACTACGATGTGCAGGCATGCACTTTGTTATTTTTGCTTTTTTTTTTAAGGAAAACATCACCATCCACCTCGTCACACTCATACACACACAGGCTTATTTTATAGGTAAGAACAGCTTCCAGGAAAAACAGAGCCCCATCGAAATCTGGGTCCAGGGACTGCCCTGAACCAGTCCAGCCTTGGCACCTGCCCCCGCCCTGTGCCCCACAGCCTGTTTCAGTCCTCTGAGGCCCCCCAACTCTTCGCTGCCGGGTGCATCCTGATCACCCCCTCAAAACTGGACTGGGACGGATAGACCTTGGGCGTAAAGTCACAGGCACAAATGACCAGCTGGGCCTGCCAGAGTCCCAGAAACGAAGCCGCTCTGCCTGAGCTAGAGGGTCACAATCCGCTCTGTCCACTGCCCTTGTCTGCAGGGCTGCCAGCACCCTGCAACCGGAGCTTCCCTGGCAGCCAGGGGGTTCTAAGCCCCCCCGGTGCACCTCGCCCCTGCTTAGGGCCCCTGTGAACCTGGCAGGCAGCTGCCCATGGTCTCTCAACGCCCACGGTGATGTTGCGAGCAGGTGATGAGGAGCCTGGGAGAACCCCGAGGCCTCCCGCCAGTAAGCACCGCTCATGACCTGCTCCCTGTGGCAGGTCTCTGCTGGCGGTGTGGCCAGGGCCCCCGGGCTGGACATCAGCATTCCAAGAGGCCAACTTATGCCCATCGGATCAAGGTATTACTCCTCAGAAAGGAGATAGGCTAGGGAGACGCTGCGGCGGTGAGAGGGACAGAAATGAGGAAGGGGCAGGGAAAGAGGGAACCGGGTTACGTGGCCGGGCAAGTCTCCACATCCACGCAGAGACTTCCCCTGCACACCCAGGAAGTTGCTGATGCACCTGCCACGGCACCCGGCAGGACCCCCACCCACCTCCCGCCCTCACCACCGCTGGCCACCCCCAAGTACCGAGGCCCCCCAAAGCCAGGTTCCACGTTAGAACGGCCCACCCCACAGACGGCAAGCTCAGAAACAAACTTGGCATTTTAAAAAGGCATCTTGGCAAAGCCTAAAAATATTCACAGCTGGTGAACAAAACTACGAAATAACTGAGCGCAGGGCCGGGGGGCCTTGCCCACGGGCCGCGCACCAGAAGCCGCTCAGCCCATCTTCAAAGGCAGGGCCTTCCCGGACTCCGTTCTCTTGCTTCCTTTTTGCACCTAATTACAAGAAAAAGTACCTTTTAAAAAACAGACGAAAACCTTTTTAAAAATTATGAGGAGCTTAAGTCTCAAAAGCTTCTTGGGATAAAAATTATAGCCTTGGCCAGCGTGTGAGGGAGAAACAAAGACCACGGGAAGACACGGAGTGGCCAAGGCCTGAATCTAGCGTCCACCCGTCCATGCCTGACCTCAGCACCTGGTCTCGCCCAGACCTGCCCCAGCTGAGAGAGAGGTTGTGATCTGGAGGAGGAAAGGCTCGTGGAGCAGAGGGAGCCCGTGTGGAGGGCCTGAAGGGCTCCCCTTTCCCTCTCCAGGCGATTCTGAATTTTGCACTCGTGGGGCATCTTTTCTTTCCCATCCCACAGGCTTCCAAGCAGGAATAAACAGCAGAAAAAGAAAAGCAAGGGACAGTCACCGTCTCCACCTCACCGCATCACACTGTCTGAGTTCCTTAAAGGCCCCTCTCCATCCCCGACGGCAGGGGCAGGAGCAGAATCCCTGTCGCCTTGGGCTGCCGCCGCCCCAGGTGACAGGCACGCTCGTGGCCGTAGGGGCTGCTTGGGGACCCTGGGCGGTCTCAGAGCACCGCGCCCCTGGGCCGGGAGGCCGGGCTACCCTCTCCAGCCAGCTCCGGACGGACGGACGGAGCGGGGCACCGCCGGCCCGCACCCCTGTCCAGAGGCGAGGGGCCCTGCGCGCCTCCCCGGGCGGCCCGGCTCCCGGCACAGGCCCGCACGGGCCGGCCCAGGGTGGGGTCCGCGGGGCCGGGCGAGCCCGCACCGGGCCGGGTCCGCGCGCGGCGGGAAGTCGGGTCTGCGGCGCGCGCGTGTCGAGGGTCCAGGATGCGAACTGCGCGCGGGGTCCGGGGTCCGGGGTCCGGGGGCCCGGGGTCCAGGGTCCAGGGGCCGGGGCCGGGCTGCGTCCCCGCGCAGGGCTTAGCGCTCCCGCCGGTCCGGGTGCGAGGTCGGAGGTCGAGCCCCGGCACGCGCCCCAATTAGCCGCGGCGGGCGGCGGGGCTGCCCCGCGGAGGGCGAACAAAGGGCGCGACCCCAGGGTCAGGAGTCGCGGGCCGGCGGCCGCCGCTTTGTTCGCGCGCCCTGTTTACTTAGCGCGAGCAAAGCTCACAGTGTATCGACTAAAGCGGATTAGAGGGTCGCGCCCCGGAGGCCCCGGCGGGCGGCGGCGGCTGGGGCGGCGGGACCTCCCGGCCGGGCGCGCCTGGCCTCGGCGGTCCGGGCCGAGCAGACCCCGCTAGCCTGCCGGGCCCCTCGTGCTGGGGTCCCCTGTGTGCCGGGGTCCCCTCCCGCCGGGGTCCCGCTGCCCGGGCGCCCCAGCCTCGCCTGCGCCCCGCGCGAAAGGCAGCACCCACCTCCCTGCTCCATTGGGGAAACTGAGGGCTCAGCCTCAGGCGGCGGCGGCTCCGGTCCGGAAAGGGGGCTCCGCGGGCCGCCGGGCAGTCCCCACGCGTCCCGGCCGGTCCCGTCCCGGCGGGCTGCCCGGGCAGGGGTCTCTCTCGAGCCGACGGGACGTCCTGTTCTCTCCCCGGCCCCTTCCCAGGGCGGCAGGTCCTGGGAATTCGTTTTACAGGGAAGCCAGTCGCTCCTGCCTGCAAGCTGAGACATTTTAACTGGGAATATGGACAGATGTTTTCCCCCCATATCACAAAATCATGCAGCATTAGGGTTAAAAAAAGAAAATCCCAGCCTCTTGCCTTACCACAAGTGATGGAGGGTGCAGAGGAGTATTTTGAGGGAAGTACGAGCCAGAGGAAATAATTGTTTTCTTTTCTTTTTTGTTAAAGAAGCCAACTGATGAGTATAAATAAACCACTAAGATCTCCACTCAAAGACCACAGTTTTATCTGACATTATGAATCCAGGATCTAGTAATATATACTTCTCCAGTAATGAACTTGCAGAATCTTTCAAATTGCCCTGAAAAGCCAAGCAGAAGAAGCAGAAAGCACAAACTCAAAATCAGGCACGGTATCTAACCACGACAGGGTTGTCATCCAACTAAGAACCCAAGAAAACCGTCTTTTTTTCTGTCTTGATCCTATTGTTAAGGCACAAAAACACTTCTCAAGTCCACATAAAATCTAAAATTGAGATTTTTATGCTATCGTGTACAAGTATATATGTTTGGTGAAGGAACACATGCAGTTTCTGATTAATAAGCTATCAATATATAAATCTTTCATAAAAGAATGAATAATATTTACTCACTATACATATTTGTTGGCCTAACGAATACTTCTGCTACATGCCATCTATCCAATGACTGAAGGAAAATATGCCATTTGTCTATATTTCTATTCACAAGTCTTTAAAAATGATTCTTCTCTGACTATAAAAATACCATATGTTTAAGGAAGACACAGAAGAGTCTAAAGTATAAGCAATTTAAGAATAAAATATAAAGAAAGATTCCCTTGAGGCTGGTGATAAATGAAAAAAATACATATAAAGAAATATATTTAAGACATAGATAATTTAAGTAATAAGTAAAAAATATAGGTTAAGTCTAAAATACAAGGAAAAAGGAAAATTCACCTATATGCCATTGTCCAGAAATAATATTCTATGATATTGCCTTCTAGACTATTGTTCAGTGAACATAAGCATACAGTGACATACTTGGTTACTGTTAGGAAAATGTTGTATGCCATACCTCTTCATGCCATCACAAACTCTTTGTCAACACCATTTTAAGGGTAACACAATATTCCGTTATTTTGTTACATGATAATATACTGCTGTGGCCCCTAGTATTCCATATTTCATTTCCTGCTAGTATTTCTCTATTGCAACTCACACTGCAACCTATTATCTTGCCTGTGAAGTTTGTCTGCAACTGAGGTTATTAATAAATCTCTAATGATCTGTTGTTGAGACACTGAGGCCACTGTGTTCTTCCAACGGGGTTAAGGCAGACCCCACAGATGCCATTTGTCCTATCAGAAATGAACTTGGCAATTCTAGAATTCCTTTCGGATCACAGCGACTCTAGAGAGCAGTATGGAAATCGGTTTATTTCCCTCCAGAGGCCTGGTTCTTTGGAACCTTCACCTGACAGATTTGCAGGACCAGCTGAGGCACACGCCCGACTGTGACACGGGATTTGGGAATTGTGTCCGTGCACTGAAGTTCTGGCGGATTCTGCCTACCAAGCCCCCTTGGCCCTAACCCCCAACCGCTCGGCAGGTGCGAGTCAGAGCCATAAAGCTGAACACCTTGGAAGCATTATGTCGACAGTTCAGAGGAAACTTTGCACGTCTAAGAAGTGGTTTGTTTAATTTGGCCCGAGTGCCTGTCTTTGCCAAGAATTCCAGCATCAGGGATGCTTTTCACGCCCCCTCACGCTGCAGCGTTCCGGTGTTTTCTGCCCGCGTCTGCCCACCTCCCGGCCCTCTCCTGCCCGGGGAAGGCCTAGCACATTCACCCCCAGAGCTTGGGTTTTGTACCTGGCTTCCCCACAACCTGAGCCTGCCCGAGGCCTGGCTTTGCCATGGGGCTCTGCGAGCGGCCTGGCCTGCCCGGGCAGGGCTTCCGGAGAGCCGGGCAAGGAGGCTGGGTGCTGTGGAGCCCGAGGTCTGCTCCCTGAACACCCAGGGCCTGTGCCCGCCCCCCTGAAGGAGAAGAGGGACTTGCCACCTGGGAACAGGAGGGTGAAGGAGACAGGGAGGGCAGAGCAGAAAAGCCCCCGGAGTCATCTGGAAAAAGATGCTGCAAGAATTGACAAGAGCCTGGAAGGAAACACAGGGAAATGTGACCAGAGCTGTCTCTGTGTGGGAGGAATGATGAACAATTTTTCCCTTATGTGCATTTTTCTGTATTTCCCAAATTTTCTACAGTGAGCATACGTTGCTTTCATGATCAGAAAAGCACTATATGACGGATATGATTACATTTGTTTTAAGTCAAATAGATAGAATTCACTTAAGAATCAAAAGAATCATTAATATTTACAAATTTAACATAAACAGTAATCATCATATCATGTATTGCCAGGAAAGTTATTAAGACCATAGCGGTGACTTGCACGTCTATAGCACTCGGCCCTTTAGAGAAACTTTCAAACAGAAAATGAAACTGGGTGGCTTTGCTATGCAAATATTGGCTGCTGTTGTCATATTCCTGCAACCACCCTGACTGGGGGCTGGGCTGGGCACCTTCTCCTTTTAAATCTGGGGCGCTGAGGCTCTCTGGGTGGGGGGGGGGCGTGAAGAGCCCCAGGACTTGATCGGGTCTCCTCCATCCCTACAGAAGCTTCCGGGCCATTTTCCCTGGGGCTCTAATGTGCTTCCTGTTGTCCTTAGTCTTTTTATTTTTATTTTCCCATTACTAGGGGTAGTACCTGCAGCCAGAGAGAACTGCAATTAGCAAAAATTGTGTTCGGTGTGCCTTAAAATACTGGTACTTGCACGGGTCCCCTGATCACTTAAGAGGCACAGTCCAGCTTGGGAGTCGCGCTGGGAAGTGGCCCAGCTGAGTGTGCTACTGTCTCAGCTCTTTTCCACACGATGACATTAGAACTGAATGCCACACTCCTCCTTGGAAGGAAAAAAATGTGCCCAGGACGAGGACTCAGTACACATCTGGAAAGCACCTCTGGGGTACGAGCCCCTCCCCAGAGAAGAACTCCTGAGAAGTGGCCATCTCTAGTCCCTTGACAACAGCTGAGAGGGGACCCGTCTCCAAATTCAATGCATTTGATCTTAAGTATCCTTCTTAAAAAGTGAGTTAAAAGGAAAACTAGCATGCTGTTGTCTACTCTGAAAGGCAATTTCTAAATCTGGATTAAAAAAAAAAAAGTGCTCTAGCTTGAACATCCGATGGCTCTCAGAATGCACGTTAAGATACAGCACTCTTTGTGCTAAAATCATCTTAAGTGGTTTAAAATAAATCAGAACAAAATGATGTGAGCTGAGCACATGTCTTCCATTACTTGTTTTCTGAAGGCCGAGTGGGCCGAGCCGTCGCACGCACGCAGACAGTTCCGTACCGGGAGCCCACGGCGCCCGATCCCAGCGCCAGCCATTCTAACAGGGGTACAACATCTCCGGGACCAGACCGACCAAGGCCCTCTATAGTCCAAAGACAACCTCGGCTCTAGACGAGGATTACATTATAAAACAAATAACTATAAAATGTAATCAACAGGTAAGATGAATAAACTGCAGACATTTATTTCCTCCAAGCAAAACATCATCCCCCATTGGGATTTTCAAGCTGTGAGTGGACCCCCACCTATTCCAAAGACCCTCATTTCGTTTCCCTGCTCACATTAGGCACAGCAAAACCTCCCTGCCTTCTAAAGTAAAAACACACGACACTTCAGTCTAGCGAAGAAAAGCCAAAATGCAGAATCTTTGCAGAGATTATTTTCAAATTAAAAAGAGAGACCGTGAACCGCATTCTATACCGTTTCCGGGGACATCACCTTCTCCAGGTGTCAATGATTTAACCGTCACATCACAACAAAAACAGCTCATTCTATCTCTGAGGCTCTAGAATCACAACCTGGAAGGAGAGATTTTAATTGTCACTCCTAAATGGCAAATGCTAACATCAGTCCTGTTTTCAGAGAGTCTCCAGACTGGGCCAGAATATGACTCATTTATTTTATCTTATCCATCTATCTATGCACAGGATTAAAATATTTATATCAGTCTGTTCACTTTAAAACTGCAGTTACAGACACCAGCTTCAGGGCCACTCCTTAATTTTTCACAGTTTTGGCTTTTCATTGTTTCCCCGAAATGCGCAGTCCTCGAACGGTGAATATTTTCAAATGCTGGTGAGATCTTTAAGTCAGGGGCGGGGGGGGGGGCTCAGAACACTGGGTCCTCTAATGCATATGACAGTCCCTCCTCGGGCTCCACAAACGCTGCCCAGCCACGGGCTTGTTCGGGCACTCATCTCCCCGAGAAAGGCCAGTGAAATCACACGGGCCTGAGTCTGGCTTCTAGAAGGCAGGAGTGTGCTTCTGGCCAGGGTGGCCGATGGAAACCAGAGCCTGGCAAGGAAGCCCCCGCCAGGCTGCCAGGTAGGCAGCAGGCTGCAGGGGGTTAATGCGGGGAGCGGGCAGGGGTGCACACAAAAGCGCACAGGCGGGGTGGGGTGGGAAGCAGGCTGGGGAGACGGGGGTGGCCGGGCCCGGCCCGGTTGGGCGCAGACACAGGGGGCTCTGTCTGCCTGCCCGCTGCCCTGGCACTGTGACTAACCGCCCCACTATTGTGAGCCTGAAGTCAGGCCTTTGTGTCGTCCCCTGGCGTCTGGGAGCGCAGCCGAAGAGCCCTTTCCAGCAGCCCCCTCGTTCTGGAACCTGCAGCCCCAACATCCATTCTTCCAGCTCTCAGAGCAGCGAGGGGCCGACCCACCCATGGAAGCTCCTGCTCCCTGGCCAAGAAGGGCCACCAGCGAAAAAGCAGCAGCAAACCGGTCTCTCCAACTCTGGGCGGGGTGGGGGGGGCACGGAGACCCGCTACACCTGCACTGCCCAACGGCGCGGCCTCTCGTCACCTGCGGCCATTGAACCCTGGAAATGTGGAGAGTCCAGACTGAGAGCTGAGTGTGTAAAATATGCTTGGGATTTTGAAGACTTAGTGTGGAAAAAAAATTGTAAGATATGTCATTAATAATTTCATGTAAACTGCAGCTCGAAATGATACCATTTTAGGTATTTATATTGGATTACCATGAATTTTAGGATGAAAGTGAATCTCACCCGTTTTATTTTTACTTTCCAAAAATGTGGCTACCAGAACATGTGAAATTACAGATGTGGCTTGTGTCTGGGGCTCACCTGGCTCCTCTAGACAGCACTGTGCCAGAGCTCGGGTCTGGGGGCGGGTGGCACGGGTGGACCTCGAAGCCCTCCTGCGGTCTCTTAGGGACACAGTGGCTCCCTGTCCATTGCCAGGGATGCCAGGCCCCAGCAGTCACCCTGATACCCAAGCCCTAGCCTTGCACCTCTCTACATCAAGAACTGGGATTTATGCACTCAGGTGTCAGGGAATCCATGCTTGTGAAACACACGTGTGTGCACAAGCATGCCTGCTCCTGTGGGCATATATGTGCACACGCACACACACACAGACCCCTCGCGTGCCAGCCTGTCCCAGCCGCTCTGCGCAGAGGCCAGATTCACAGGGTACCCAGATGCCTTGCAGAGCCTGGCTCCGACCCTCTGTCCTGGGACAGACGGCACCAGCCCAGGCCAGATCCGCCTGCCTGTCAGGGGCCGGAGCGCTTTGCCTGGGCCCCTTCCTCCGTAAATGCTGAAAATTAGATTTTACGACTGCATTGGATTAAAGACCAATGTAACCAGGATTCATTATTATATGTTCATTATTTTCATAGTCATTTTTCATCTGATTTTAAAAGAAATTAAAATGAAGACACTTTGTCTAGGCACTAGGCTCTGCGCCTTGCGGGCGGTTGGCCCAGACCCCCCCCCACGCCCACGACGGGAGCCCGGGCCCCCGCATCTCTCCCCCGGGCACACGGCCTCCCGTCCCGCTGTGTGTGCAGTGACCAGACCACCTTGCTCAGCCTTGAATTCATTCCTGGGGTCCTGCCCTGCACGTGCAGCGTGTGAAGCCCCCACCAGCTGCCAGAAAACACTCCACATTATTTTTAAGACACAAACAGCGGTCACAAGAAAGGCCCAGGATCCCAGAGTGGCTGAGGCCCACGTCAGCACGAACCAGGACCCTCCTAGCACAGCACTGGAGTCCCCACCGGGGACCCAAGCATCACGTTCGACACCAAGGTGGGGGGCCCAGCAAGCAGGCGTGGGGCCGGGGCAGCGACCGGCACCGTGATCTGCAGCCCCTCGTGGGCACCAGGCGCCCCTGACCTGTGGTCTCCACACCCCTGCCTCGGGTGCTGCAGGGCCCCGTTTCTGGACAGGGCCCCCGTTTCTTGCTGGGGGTGCCAGCAAGGCCAGGGTTTCCCCACATCTCCCAGAAAAAGCTTCTGGTGCTTTGGGCAGTCCCCTTCCCGCCGTGCCGTCATGCCAGGCCTGGGCCCCAACCCTGCTGGGGAAGGACCGGCCAGTGCAGGAGATGGTTAAAATTCTGCATCCTTTTTGCATCCGCCTCCAGAGGAAGCGCTGCTTTTTTTTCTCCCCAAGCAGGAGGAGGGGGGAAAAAGCTGAGAGCAGCAATTTGCAGGCCTTGGGATGTTTTTCTCCTTGACAGCCCTGGGCCCCGCCTTGCTCCGGCCCTTCCTCCGCTGCGGCTGGCCCTGCGGGCCGCAGCTCCGTGTCCGCTGCCGCTCCTGCCCTGGGCCCCACCACTCGAGTCCTCCCGCAGAGCCCGGCCCGGCCTGGCGGCAGGGCCGGCTGCAGCGATGCCTGTGTCTGCACGGCTGCCTGGCACTGCCCCCTTTGTGCCTGCCTCCTCCACCGGCCTGCCGCCCCCGAGAGGCCCGCTCCCCGGCCTGGCCGCACCACCTGCTGCCCGCCGAGCACCCACCCTGCGCCCACCCGGGGCACCCTCACCTTCTGGGCCCCTGGCCCCCGGCCTCGGGTCCTGCTGGTGCCCAGGGCGCCCGGCCCATCCTCCGTGCTCTGCGCGCCCCACCCTGCCGCCCGAGCTTGGCGGCGAGCCTGGCGCCGTGCCAGGCTGCCTGGGAGCCCAGCCCGGGCAGGGAGAACTTTCCGGCGAGGGTGTGTGTGGGGGGGGGCGGCGCGGGGGGGGGGGGGTGAGGGTGGTGCCAGGGGAGGGAGAGGGCCCCAGGTGCCCGGCAGCCGCCCCCCAGCCCTAGGCCAGCCTGCGGGGGCTCCCCCTGCCCCCCGTCTCCCGAGTCCCATAAAGCCGCAGACAACACGCGCGGTTTAGTCAAAACAGTCCTGTGCAGGAGCCGGCAAACAAACAAAAGCCCTTATTTATTTATTTAGTTCACACACCCAGATAAGGAGGCGCCTTTTGTGCACATAATTTCACACGCATCAGAGAGGAGGCGATGCCACGGCGCTGCCCACAGCCGGGGAGCCCCGGCCGGCCGGCCAGGCACTCAGGAATAATTGCATCCCTCGGCCGGGGCATTTCCATATTTAAATTGGGCAGCAGCGTATGATTAATTAAGAAGGAAAAAGGCAAAAAGGAAGAAAAGCAGTGGGGGCGGGGAGCCGGACATTCTGGGCAGCGCAACGTGCCAAGGTGCCCGCTGCAGCTTAACTCCTCCCATGCCAGGCCGGGCTGGGGCGGCGGCTGCAGCAGGCAGCTCGGAGGCAACGCCGGCCGAGGGTCTCCGCCTCGGGGTGCAAGCCCTCGCCCACCGTCCTGTGCCTAGGGCCACCCCAGCTTCAGGCGCTGCCCCAGGAGGGTTCTCTGGCTTGTTTTCGCATTCAGAGCAGCTCACCATTGCACAGGTCAAAACACGTGCCGTGCTGGGGAGAAAGGGGGTGTCCCAAAGACCCGTGGTGGGACGTTGCTAGCCGGGACAGACTCCTCCTTTGCCACACACACCTTCACCCCCCCACACATGCAGGCTGCCATGCTGCCCCACCCCGGGGCAGACTCTGAGATCCCCCTACACCCTCACAAGCCCCCTCCTCCAAAGGGCTGTCCCCAAGAACAGCCTGCCTGTTCCGGGAATGGGGCAGGGGGGCCTGCCATCCTTCTGGAGAGAGTCAAGGGCTATCGGCTAAGTGAGTGCCAGGGAAGACGACATTCCTGGAGGCAAGAGGTGGGCCCCATGGAGCCCTGGATTTAGGGTCCAGCCATCGCCAGGCTCAGCCATGCCCCTCGCCAGCTGCATGGCCTTAGGCGAGTGAACTGGCCTCCCTGGGCCCCGGTCTGCCCACCTGTGAAATGGGAATGATACTAGTGCCCATCATCCTGCCCCATGGGGTCGAGGTGACCAAGAGCAGCTCCCGGTTGACAGAGAACCTGCCTGAGTTGCCAAATCCTCTGTCCTTGTGCCGGGCAAAGGTTGGAGCCAGAACAAGTCCAGACAGATCCAGGAAGATCCAACCCTGCACATGAGAGAAAATAACCCTAATCCCCATGGCCGGAGCGTCCGAGGGGCCCACCGGCCCTCGAGTGTGTGCAGGGGGCCGTGGGGTGGGAGGGCTCTGGGGCAGGACCGGCTGCCCAGCAAGGGCCTCCCAGGGGTCCTCTGGGGCCTCAGCAACTGTACTCATCCGTTTCCCAGATGGGCAGACACGGCACTCAGGGGCCAGCAGCACACCCAAGGTCACACCAAGGTGGTCACACTGGGACTGGAACCCAGAACAGCCCCACTCCAAATCCAGGGCTTTTTAAATTTTTTTAATATTTTTTATTTTTTTTTTTTTGAGACAGAGTCTGGCTTTGTTGCCCAGGCTAGAGTGAGTGCCGTGGCATCAGCCTTGCTCACAGCAACCTCAAACTCCTGGGCTCAAGGGATCCTCCTGCCTCAGCCTCCCGAGTAGCTAGGACTACAGGCATGTGCCACCATGCCCGGCTAATTTTTTCTATATATTTTTAGTTGGCCAATTAATTTCTTTCTATTTATAGTGGAGATGGGGTCTCACTCTTGCTCAGAGCTGGTTTCGAACTCCTGAGCTTGAGCAATCCTCCCGCCTCGGCCTCCCAGAGTGCTAGGATTACAGGCTTGAGCCACCGCGCCTGGCCCAAATCCAGGGCTTTTAACCCCCCTACTGTGCACTGCGCCGGCCCCTGTCCAGGGTACGAGTTCACATTGCAGAAAGATTCTTTACAGAGGCAGCTAAGTGTCCCACAGTGGAGACCCCACCCCCTTACAGATGACCCTCAGATCCAACACCCAGCAACTCTGCCACGGGAGCCATGCCCACGGGGGAGGGGCACAGGGAGCAGGGCAAAAGCCGCTGTGTGTCTTTAGGAAAATCAACACACCTCCCTGAGCCTATTTCCCCAGCTTTACAATCAGAGGTGTGATTGCAGGGGCTTCTCAGCCGCCTGTCCATGAGCACACAGGCCTGTGCCACAGAGCTCTGCAGGGAACACGCTGACATCTCAGCACAGGCCCCCCCCCCCCCCCCCCCCCCCCCCCCCCCCCCCCCCCCCCCCCCCCCCCCCGCTATGGCGTCCCATTCGCACCAGCCACGCAGCTCCACTGGCTCTCGGTAGGAAGCAGCAGACTCCTCTCTGTAGACAAATCCCTGCCTCCCTGAGAGCCTCCACGTCCTCATCTGCAAGGTGGGGAGCCGACGTGCACATCCCGTGGGGCTCGGGGAGATGAGAAGGGCACCTGTATAAAGCGGCACCTGCCAGGCAGAAGTTGCTCTATAAATGTATGCGCCCTCCTGTGCCCTAGGCGTGCAGCCGGGCCAGCGCCCTCAAGCTGGTGTCCCTCCCTCCAGGCTAAGAGGCTTCCACCCCACGGGCGGCACATCACAGGCTAGTGGGGGAGGGGTATGTGCGTGAGGACCCTGGGCGAGGCGTCTGTGGCCTGAGTGTCCTTGTACCCTTCCAGGTGTGACCGTGTGTAGATCCACGATTCTAGACTGAAAGCCCTGGGGAGGGGGAGGGGGAGGAGGAGGAGGAGGAGGAGGAAGAGGAGGAGGAAAGGCGCCATTTCTCCAGTCCTCTGGGGAAGGTCAGGTCCTCAGATTCCTCGATACCACCTTTGTTGAGCAGAATAATGGCCCCAAGATGTCCCAGTCCTACCCCCTTGCAGGTGGGACTCAGTCAAAGACCTGAAATGGGAGAGTAGCCTGGGTTATCCAGGTGGCCCCCACCTAACCACGTGAACCCCTAAAAGAGGAGGCCCTTTCCCGCTCGTGGTCAGAGAAAGAGAGAGGCAGCACCGCTGGCTTTGAGGACGGAAGAAGGGGCTACAGGCCAAGGAACACAGGCGGCCTCTGCTCTGGGGCTGGGAAAGGCAAGGAAAAGGATTCTCCCGGAGCTTCCAGAAGGCACCAGCCTTGCCAAGACCTCAACTTTAACCAGGGAGACCCTCACCAGACTCCAAACTCCCCAACAGCTAGACGATAAATCTGCACTGTTTAAGCCAGCAGGCCCCAACTTTTTGGCACCCGGGACTGGTTTCATGGAAAACAATTTATCCACAGACCAGGGCGTGCATCGGGGGTACGGAGCTCAGGCGGTGATGCACGACTGTGTCCTAACAGGCCCCGGATCGGTACCGGGGTTGGGGACTGCAGGTTTAAGCCTCTAACTGAGCAGTAAGTCATTACGACAGCCACAGGAGACTAATAGACGCATTCCCTCTCCCCAAATGACGCCTCTTCGGGAAAAGAGGACCATGCAGGACACGGCCCTTGGCGGGCTCACTCCACACGCCTTGCTTCTCTGCACCGGGCTGGCCTGGGGGCTGGCAGGGACAGCAGACCTGGTCCCTGCCCTCAGGAGCCTTCGCCAGGTGGACGGACGCCCTGCAGAGCCTCTCCTCCTTCGGGCTCACCCCCCGTCCCGGCTGCCGCCTCGCTGTCCTCTCCCCTTCCCGCGAGCGGGCACCGTGCTCAGCGTCCTCTCACGCCAACCCCAGCCTGGCAGGTGTGGCAATGTGGGCAGCCTGTTGGGGATCCCCAAATCCTTTCTGTACTTTGGGAGGATGAGGGCCATTTTCTGCTTCAAAACCACTGATGTGCCGTCCATAGGATAAGGGCGGGAGAACTTCCAGTGGCCGTCGGGGAGGTCCCTGGGCCAGCACCTCTGCCACTGAGCCAGGGTCCTCGCCTGCACAGGGGACAACTGTGGCCACACACAGGTGGCTGTGAGCACATCAGCTGGGCAGGCTTACGCGGTTTCTCCTGGACACCTTCAAGTCTCAGCTGCGCTGTGCGCCGGGGCAGAGGTGGGGAAGGCTGGGCCTTTCTCTCAACATGGAAGTGCCATGCCAGGGCCGTGGCATTGGACTGTCACTGGACAAGATGCTGGGGGCTGAGGCACTCGGGCAAGGTGGCATTTCCGAGACGGCCCTGAGAGCTTCTGGAGCCAAAAAGGTCTCCCCTGATAGCCTGACAGGAGTCCCCACCACTAAAGCACGGTGTCACTCCTCCAGGAAATAATCAGAAACGTGCACGCAAACGTTCTTGGCCGTGTTGTTTATATTAACAGGGAAAACTGGAAATAACCAGGAGGAGCCTAAGGGTCCAATGATAAGGGATTCGTTTAGGAAATCCGTCCAGCGCAATACTAAATCCTCATCAAGACCAATCTGTAGAAAAGTGTCTTCCGACTTAGGGAAAGAGTTGGGATAAAACAGTGAAACAGGCAGAAGATAAACGGATAAAGTGATAAGGTGCTCAGATGTTAACTGGGTTTAAAATGATATGTTTTCATCGAAGCTGGGGAAAGCGTTCCCCATGGCTGTCTCGAGTGTGGTTTCATAGGTGATTACAAAATGTTTTCCTTCTTTTGTGAGGACTCAGACTATTCTAAAATTAGCACGGAACAGCAGGAGGGCACCCCCCTTCCCAAACATAAAAACTCTGTGCAAAAGAAGAGGAGCTGTGCTCCTTCGACGACACTGCCTTGGGACCCTCCCCAGACCCCAGGACACGGCCCGGACACGTGCAAGGGGCCAGGCTGGCTCTGTGGGTGTGACTGACGCTGCCACGTAGCGCTTTGTGCTCAGCAAGGCCCTGCGCTCAGAAGGGCCCCAAGCTGTGTTTAGCACTCTGTTGTCACCGTGTTGAAATTCCTAGTCATTTTTTAACAAGAGCCCCACATTTTCATCTTGCACTGGGCCCCGAAAATTATGTACCTGGTCCTGGCATGGAGCTCTGGGCTTCTGGATACCTTGACCTAACTTTACAGTTTCCTGCATGCAACAAACAGCTTTTTGTAGCAGCTTTGTTTCATTTTCCACCAAGTGATTCCTTTTCTTTTATTTTGTCCAGGTTTCCCCAAATTAAGGACCTAAGGAATCTAACCCCAGAAAATCAAAGCCTGTATCTGTCGTCTCTAGAGACAGCAGCTTGCTTGTTAGGAAGTGGGTGGGGTCACCAGCACAGCCCTGGCATTGCTAAATGGGCTGTAGGCGAAAAGGGGAAACAGAGCTCTGCTTTGTGAAATCACACATCCATCACCTGCTGTGCTTTTCTGGGGGGACTGAAGTCAGCACCTCACCAAGTTTTTAGAACCATCTAACAAGGTATGTGTTTTCTCCAGTAAAACCGAAAGCCTCAGACTCAGAGCCACTGCCCGCAGACCTGTCCCACACCTGGTCCTACCAGTTAAGGCTCAAGGATGTCTGAGAGGCTTCAACTTCTAGCTCACACAGCAACACTGCCACATTAGGTAGTGAGCTGCCCGTCTCTGGAGGCATTCAACAAAGACTGCATGGCCACTGGCAAGAGCACTACACAGGAAACACCTTCTCCGGGACTAGCCTGGAGAACCTCATCCTGGGGTGACTGCACAGGGTGCCCGGCAGCTGCTCAGGGCAGGGGGCTTTCTCAGACTCACCCCACGCTCAGCACAGGGCTGCAGGCGCAGGGCAGGGGCTTGGCGGGGAAGGCAAGCAGCTGAGCGGCGACGTGAGATGCAAGAGAGAAATTCCCGAGCTGCCGGGAAGCAGGTGATGTGTGGCAGCAGCCAGCGGCCAGGGGCCACCGGACCTCAGGAGAGGAGCAGCCGCCCTGCTCGCCGAGTGCCTACCGAGTGTGAGCATCCCCACGATCGCCACGGTTCCCCCGGCAGCACAACCGAGTCAGAGCTATTATGAAGCCCATTCTATGGGTGAGGAAACCGAGGCTCAGAGCGCCGAGTTAACCCAGCTAGCACGCGGCGGTGCTGGCATGCGGAGGCAGGCCTGTCCTCGGGGCTTTCGACAGCTGTGGCTGGAACGTGAAGAAGAAAGCCCAAGTTCAGGCTCACGTTCTGCGTCTGCCTTTCCTGTCCACACTGACCGGGTGGGCTCAGAAGCTCCCCTGGAGGGTCTGGGGGCGGGGGCGGGTCAGGTGCCTCATTTTAGAGAGGTTTATTTTTTTTAATTTCAAATGGGCTCAAACAGGCAAACCTGGCCTTAAAGAGGCAAGCGAGCCTTCGTTGCCTGGGCAACCCTGTCTGCGGCGGCCACCACGCCGTGGTGCTGGGCAAGGAGATGCGAACTCTCCGCCCTCCCTGCCCCCCAGATTTGGGGGCTTCCTTCTCAAACCCTGGGCTGGGGCCCGGGTCACTGGAAAGTTTCCTTCCTTTCAACACGGACCCATTCTTGTGCACACAGCGGCTGCAAACCTAGGGTCAGGTCCCACCGGGGATGTGCTTCCTCTGCCCCGTTTTCAGATTTGGGACACTGCGTGTGCCAACGTGGACTTCCTTCTGGAGTGGGCAGCTCTGGCAGCCCTAGCCCTTAACCCTGCCGGGGACGACTGTCTGCAGCGGACGGGCCACTCCATTCCCACAGTCCCTGCGAACTCCCCTCTCTGCCCCGCCCGACCCCGCAGACTGCCCGTTTGGGAACCCTGCTGGAGAGGCAGAGGGTGGCAAGCCGGCTCAGACCCCGGCCGGCCCCTCACTCCCGCTCCGTGCTGTCCCACTGCCCCTGCGGCCTCTCACTGAGGAGGACTCCGGGGTCCCGGGTGCCCTGGGCATGGAGGTTAGCGGTGGCCTCCGGAAGGCTGGGCACCTGGCCAGCGCCAGGAGCAAGGCCTGCCAGGTGGGCCCTGCTGTGGTTGGGGGCACCTGGTCAAACTCAGAGGCTTTCGGAGCCCCCAGCGCAGGACAGAGCTCTGGGAGTTTTCTGGGCTTCGCCACGGCTCACGGGTGGAGTGGTTTCCAACCCCATGAGTGCCCTCCCGGAATCGGGCCACTCACAGGGACAGAGGCCTTGTCTCTGGCAAAGGGAGGGAGGTGGGTGCAGAGAAGCTGGCCCCGTGCACAGCTGCCTCCTGTCCCCAGCACCGGCCGTGCCCGCTCAGCTCCGTGGCTGTGCCCAGCAGAGAGGATAGGGGGTGTCACCCAGGATGGCCACAGGGAAAGCCACTGAGGTTGGCCGGCGGGTCGGAATCAACCTCCACCAGAGCCCTGGGGACCCCTCCAGTTGCAGGGAGACAGGGCTGCCTCCCCGTGCTGCTGGGGACCCCCACCCCACAGGCTCTCACCTCCGGGGCTGCCCCTGGGCAACCTGGCCTGCAGGGCTAACACCTGAGGGCCGGAGGGGCACGGGCGCCCCCTCCCTCTTCCCTGCAGCCCAAGGCGGGAGGGAGGGCGACGTGCAGGAAAAGAAGCCACCCGAGCGATCTTATGCCCCTTTAAGAGCCCTGATGGCGGCAGCCCAGCGCCCGAGGGGAGGGAAGATGCCGGGAAAGATTCCCTTCCAAACTTCCCGAGTCTTTGTTTGCGAGGAGGCCGGGACGCCGGCTTCGCGGGGCGGTGGGGGCGGGGCGGGGGCGGCCGTGCGCTCTGGGCCCCCGCGGCGCCCCGGGCGCTGCCACCGCGCGCTCCAGCCGCCCCGCCGGCCTGCAGGCGGGCGCCCAGGGCGAGGGGCGGCAGGGGCAGCGGCTTACCGCGTCGTCCCGGAGTGCCGGCGGTCCAGGCGCGCGGGCGCGGGGGTCAAGTTCACGTCCGCGGTCCCGGCGCGGCTGGCCGGGCAGAGTGAGTCCGCAGAGGCCGCGCGGCCCCGGGGTCGCCGCCGCGGCTGGCCCGGACGCGCGGCTGTCACCCCGGCCTCTGCCACCCAACTTGCTGCACAGTCGCGGAGCTGGAAGTTTCCGGGCCGCGGGCTGGGCTGGGTTTCAGCGGCGACGTCTGAGCTTGGCAACAAAGAGGGACAGAAGGAGGAAAGCAGGCCAGGGAGAGGGGCGGACGGAGGGACGCGCCGCGGAGAGGGGCCGGCTCCTGAGAGATCTCCAGAACTTGAAATTCAGAAAACAGAAGCGTTTTGGGGTTTGTTTTTGCTTAAGAGGTGAACAAGCAGGTCCCACACCCCAGCCCGGTCGGCCCTGTCCCTGCGCTCTGGTCCCGACACTTGGGCAGCCTCCTGGGGCGCCCACTTGGATGTGTTTTGGGCACAGTTGTTGGTGGGGGGGCGGAGAGGGTGGCTCCCGGTGCTTCATAAAAGGTCTCTGATGCAGCAGCAGCACGCGGGGCCTTGGAAGGACCAGCTCCCTTTGTCTTGTCCCACGGCACCCAGACTTGGCTCAGCCTGTGATCCCCGGAGTGCAGGGACAGTTGGGCCCCGGGTGACTGTGGAGAAGGGGCTTCTTGCTGGGTCCTGGCCCCCTGCTTCCAGCCCACGGTCCTCCAGCTTCAGGGAGGATTCCTGGCGTGGCTCAGATCAGAGGCTCAGCTCCCTGGCGGGGGGGCTGCCACTTTCTGTCCCATTTTCTCTGCCAGCTTCCCGTGGGGGCCTGGGGACACATGGGGTGGGGGAGGCGGCTGAGAATCTGCAAAAGTGGACGAGCCACGTCCCTAGAGACTCGGAGGGCCCTGCAGGCACCGGAGCAGGCGCTGAGGGGCACAGAACAGCCAGCTGCCCTCTGGCCTCGGGGGACCACTGCTTGTCCTTTTCTTTGTCCAGAGCTCCCCACAAAACACGTTTATGGAGAAAACACTCAGGGCCAGGCCTGCTACTCCAGAGCACTATTTCAGGCTGGGGAGAATGGAGCTATGGCTTATTTTTTAAAGAAAAATGAGTAACAAGGGGCTATGGAAGCCTGGGTGGGGTTGAGGTGGGTGGTGCCCCAAAGGGCTAGAGAACTTCTCTTTTTGTTTTTGTTTTTCTTTTCTTTTTTTGAGACAGGGTCTTGCTCTGTTGCCCCTGCTAGAGTGCAGTGGCATCATCATAGCTCACAGCAACCTCAAACTCCTGGGCTCAAGCAATCCTCCTGCCTCAGCCTCTAAAGTAGCTGGGACCACAGGCATGCACCACTATGCCTGGCTAATTTTTCTATTTTTGGTAGAGATGAGGTCTTCCTTTGCTCAGGCTGGTCTTAAATTCCAGAGCTCAAGTGATCCTCCCACCTCGGCCTCCTAACATACTAGGACTACAGGCGTGAACCACCATGCCTAGCCAAGAACCTCTCTCTTAAGTGGGTATTTTCCCTTCAAAGGACTCCTCAAACGTGATCCTTCATGAAGTCATCCTGGGCTTCCACCCCTGGTTCCTGTAAGAGGCCTCAGCCCCAGGAGTACCTGATGGTGTACCCACCAACCTGGAAACATCTGGAACTTGACCTGGGGCTGAGAACACAAAGGTAGTGGAGGTGGGCTGATGGGGGAAGGTGCTGGCCGGACTGCGTGTGGAGACACTGATGAGCTTGCAGACGTAGGCTGAGAGTTCATCCCCACTGACCGCCATGGGCTTTGTCTGGGGGAAAATGTACCTGCCAGTGAAACCCAAGATCCTTTCCCAGAGGTGGTGGGATGATGGTTCTTACTGTTTTTTAACAGTAACAAGCATTGGCATCAGCTTTTCTTGTTTTTCCTCAAGACCTAGATGGGAAGCCTAGCACTCGCCAGGGCAAAGAGGCTGAAGTCCCATTGAGACACAGAGCCAGAGTGCTGATGTTCCCAGAGCACGTGCAGCATTGCTCATTCTTAAGGAACGCTCCTTGTGCAGCCCCGGCCCTTTCCTGGGGAGGGAAGCCTGCCTGCTCTCTCCCGTGGTGTCCTCGCTGGGACTCCGTTCCCGTGCTGCAACCACTTTGTATTTTCAGGGCTGGAAGATGCATCGGAAACTACACGTCTTCTCGAAACTTGACCCCATCTGCTTTCTGACTCATGATCACTGGCGCTCACTTAGCCCGAAAGGGGGATGTCACCCTCGCCCTATCATAAACCATCAGCACCTTGTCCAGGATGGCTTCGTGAGTGTGTGGCCTGCCCAGTCCCACGGGGCACCATGGGCAGAAGGGCCCCAGGTTCAATGCTTGGCTGTCCCCTGGCCTTAAAATTCTTAATCATTTTTTTCATGAGGGACCCACATGTTCATTTTGCCCTGAGGCCCTGCAAATTATGTAGCTGATCTTAATGTTGGCTGTTGGCTAAGTGTCATAAGGTAAAAAGGTAAACAGATAGGATTTTTTTTTTTTTTTTTTGAGACAGAGTCTCGCTTTGTTGCCCAGGCTAGAGTGAGTGCCGTGGCGTCAGCCTAGCTCACAGCAACCTCAAACTCCTGGGCTCAAGTGATCCTCCTGTCTCAGCCTCCTGAGTAGCCTGGACTACAGGCATGCATCACCATGCCTGGCTAATTTTTTATATATATATATTAGTTGGCCAATTAATTTCTTTCTATTTATAGTAGAAACGGGGTCTCACTCTCGCTCAGGCTGGTTTCAAACTCCTGACCTTGAGCAATCCACCCGCCTCGGCCTCCCAGAGTGCTAGGATTACAGGCGTGAGCCGCCGCGCCCGGCCAAATCGGATTTTTATATTTCTTTTACCAAACTTTATATACAGAAATCATTGCAGATTCTATGTGAACAAGATAAAAATATTTTAATCAAAGATCATCACTTTTAGGGAAAATGTTCAACTTTAAGAGGTAGGAAGTTATTATGGAAACAGGACAGTCCTGAGAGTTGAATTAGCCCTGTTCAACCCCTCGCCTTGCCTGATGGGCGCTGAATCCCTAGTTCTCCGAGGACAGAGGGTGACAGCCCCCACCTGCAGAAGGTTCTAAAGAACCACCATGGTGGGAGGGTTTAGCAGAAGACCTGCCACGTACCAGATAACTACATAGTGCCTTTGGTTGTCATGGTTAGCACTTGGCCTGGAGGCTTAGCTGCAGTTTGATTACTTTTAATGTAAGTGTATTTTACATCTTCTCACTACAAAAGTATTATAATATGCAGTGGCATACAAAGTTGGAGAATACAGAAAAAAAAGAAAAACTGTCCCTCCTAAGCCCTCTACTCCAAAGCCTCCAGCCAGTCACATTCCAGTGTATTTCTTTACAACTATGGAAATAGATACACAAATACACTACATTTTAAAAACATCTTGTTCTTTGACCTCAACTTATTTTTAAATGGAAACCCTAAAGAGGCCTCCCAGAAGAATCTGAGCAGAACTAATGACCTCCCATGCCGTGGAGCGATTCCGAGCTGACCACATTTTGAATGCATGCTGCACGGGCAGGTACAAATCCACGGGCTCGGGCCGCCTGTTCACAAGGACAGTAAAACCCTGACGTGGACAGCACCAAAGTACTGGGAGATAAAAACTCTGCATCACAACGTGTCCTTAACCTCCTGCTGCCCCGGCTTTCCCATTTGTGACTTAGTTAAAAAAAAAGAAATTTAACAGCTTCAGGCTCTTATTTTAACTATCACAGGCTGTTGTAGAATCTGCTCAGTCAGGGAGGGGAAGGAACCAAAGCAAGCAGGTCTCCACCTCCTCCTTGTCACCTTGTCGAGGCCAGCTGGCGAGGGGGGGCGGGGTGTGACACAGAGGTCCCAGCAAATGCAGGCAGAGCCCTGTCCTCAGAGACATTCGCAGTTAACCGCTAAGCCCAGCCAGGCTGATAAGTCCACTGAACACACAGGAACCTGGCACGGGGGACAGACACAGGACAAACAGCCCCTGTGCCCCAAACCTGAACATGTTAATCAGCTATTTGGGGCCCAGAAGCCCCTGGGAAGGGACTAGAGGCAGCGAGAATCCAGCTGTGGGGTCACGCCTGAGCTCCACCAGCTACTGGCCAGGTGACTCCAGGCAAGTTACTTCTCACCTCTGAGCCTCAGTTTCCCCACATTTGGAGAGGATGGTGGTCAACAGTAACCCCAACCTCACAGGAGATTGGAGATGAACTACAGTGTTCAGTCGCTGGCATAGGGTCTGCCCCCCGCCCCCATGCCTGAATCTCTCCTCAAGGAGAGACAGTGGGGGCAGTGGCACAGGGCCGAGAGAACGGACCCCAACCCAACCCCATGCCCGGCCCACGGCAGCACGGGAGACGGGCACATTCGGGAAAGGCACACGGGGCCACTAGGTCCCGGCACTCCAAACTGAAAGGTCTGACCCAGAGACAGAGCTCCTCCTAGCCCAGCCGTGTCCCGGGCACAGCGGCGCAAGAATAACCCGCACACAGCCCGGGCCAAGGGGGAGGAGCACCCCACACCCTCTGGGTCGGCTGCTACCTTGCCAGGAGCTTCCCTTCCATGGAACTGGGGTGTCCTCGCCACCCTGTCCCGGAGCCCAGCCCTGTGTCCCCAGCCTGCTACAGCTAGAAAAAAGAAAAGAGATATGCTTGGTTTTATTTAATTTGTTTATAAAAAGAAAAGTGTTCATTACAGAAAATTTAGAAATACAGAAAAGCACAAAAAAGAAAACAAAATTACCCATGAAGTAATTACTGGGTACATTTTGTTGAAAGTCCTTCTGCTATATTTTCCAAACTGTATGTGTGCGTGTGTGCATACGTGTGTCTGTATATACACATGCACGTGCACATGATTGGATATATACATTATATAGGCGTACATATGTATGTATATGATAAATGCAATCATACTATAGGTTATTTTAGAATCTTTTTGTTTCATATATTGTGAACATTTTATGTCACTATTATTCTCTGTAAGATTTGAAAAGTAAAATCTAAATACTAATTTTTTAAAAAATCAACCTGAAGTATAATTTCCACGCAGTAAGCTCCCTTTCACTTGTACTCTTCGATAAGTTTTGACAACTGTATACAACTGTGTAACCACCACCACGATCAAGAAAGAAAACATCCATCACCACAAATGTTCCCTAGACCCTCCCTGCAGGCGGTCTCTGCCTCCCAGGCCCCCGGCAGGTGCCGATCTGAATCCCATCACTGTAGAATTAGTTTTACCTTCATTTAATGAAGTGTGGGTTAAATAACAAAATGTATTTAAATAAATAAATCATGGAGTATTAACTCTTGCTCAGCAGACCTGACATTCATCTCTGTTGCTGAGTCTATCAATAAGGTGTTCCTTTTGGTTGCTTTGTCACGTTTCATAGTATACCTATGGAAGTTTGCTTACTCATTCATCTATTAATGGGCAACTGGGTTGTTTATGATTTGTGTGTGTGTGTGTGGCTACTGTGAATAGAACTTTGTGAATGCCAATTAATGCTTTTAAATGTTTCAATGAGCAACGTTGCGAGAGCACAACACATGGGTGCTGCCTGTGTATTTCCTTCCTGGGGCTCCCGAGATGGGGAGAGCAAGAGCCGGGAGATGAGGTGAGGAGGCAGAGGTTAGGAACAGAGCTGGCGGGAAAACCCAACCTCTAAATCCCAGTATTCCAGGACTGTATGCTGCCTTCCTCTCTCACGATTCTGCCCGTATTAGAAATGTTCGTGATTTCCCCACAAAAAGAGATTTCCATTAAAATCAAATTGCAGGCTGAGAGATGAAAGGCGGTCTAATGCTAACTAGGCTGGCTTTGGTCTGCTCCATCGCTGAGCTTGGGGGAGCGTGTGTGGATATCTCCATGTTCTCTCCCTCTCCCTCTCCCTCTCTCTCGCTCACACACACACACACACACACACACAGGCACTCTCACACTCACCAACACCAGTGGCAACCAATCCACGTGATCCCGTTCAGATTCTCTTCCTAAACTGCCTTTGGAGCCAACGGTGGCACATGCCAGGCCCGGACAGGAGGCCCTGGCGTGGCTTCCAAGCATGCACTCCACAGAGCTGGCTGGAAGGATGTCTGCTTATTTCCCCGATCAAATCTCCCCTAGAGAACAAAGATCAGGCTACTGCGGTGACTCAAAGGAACCATCTTCCACCACGGTGGCTGCTTCCAAAGAGGCGTCACAGCCAGTCTAGGAGTGGCGGTGTCCAACAGAGGGCAAGGGAAGAAGAGGTGCTCCTTGGTCACTCCAGAAATTCCTGGGGTGTGGAAATAGCTCAGCATTGAATCTGAGACAATGTTGCTTTTGCTCGCTTGTTAATTAGCACTCAGTTATGTGTCTGATAGGGCTATTCCCATTACCTTATTTAATCCTCAACAACCAAATATTGTTGTCCCCATTGTACAGATGGAAAAGCCTGAGGCTCAGGGGTTAAGAAACTTGCTCGAGGCCACACAGCGCTGGGCACTCAGTCCCAGAATGCCTGCTCTTTGCAGACATAGGACCTCTCTTCTGCCCACGTGTGGCTAGTAGGGTTCCCAAGAACACACGTTCATCTGGAGCTGGCTCAGTTGGAACCCAAAATGATTCTCACTTGCTCGGAGGATGCAAATAACCTAGACCGCCCCCCTCTTCCTGTTCAGGTCCCTCGGGGCCTGCTTCCTGAGACCGCGCCCCAGGCTCACCCCACTGCTGAGCGGACCCACTAACACTTTTTCTTGCCCCTATTTGAGAAGGTGAGTGTTGGGGCAAAGAAGTGCCTCCTCTCAGCCTCGGGTCTGAGGCCTCCCTGTTCTCAGCCTAAGGAGGCCTCTGTCCATGGGAGATGAAACCAGGAAAGGAAGAGCCCATTCTCTCAAAAAAAAAAAAACAAAAAAAAACATGTGTTTTCTGTTTACAGAGAGGCCTGTCCAGTTCCCATGCTTTGTTCTTTAATATGCAGCCAAAAAAAAAAAAAAAAATCAAATGTGCAGCTTCCTCTCAGAGGTACATTTGGAGGCTAGAAGCTCTGGATTGCTGCAGGCGAGCTAGGCTGGGCCTGGAGCCCTGGGTCAGGGTCACACCAACCTGGAAAGCCACAGTGGAAAGGCAGACTGTGCCCCTGTCCCAGAGAGAGAGGAGTGGCTGCAGACAAGAGCAGTCCGGAGAACTGGGGGCTGGGTTCTCTGACACTGAGCGTGAACATACTGGGGTGCTTGCTCACACACATCCCTTGCACCACCGCCCGGCAGACTTGGTCCAACGAACCAGCCATCCTGGCAGGGCCTACTTTTTTGTGGTCTCTTCTCAGACACTGGACAGAGGGCATCTCCTCCCACCCCCTGAGCCCTGGGAGGCAACCTGTATTGGGAGATCTTGGGCAACGGGCAGGTGGTGATCTCCAGACACTTTCAGAGCAGGCGGCGGCCGGCTAAGGTAACAGAGCTGGCAGCCAGCTGTGCCCACTCAAGGGGAGCTGCTGGCCCAGCATGCCGGCTTAGCACAAGGGCAAAATGCTGAGATTCAGAATCGGGGATCTGGGTCCGGATCCAGACTGGGCCTCTTCTCCCTCCAGGCCTTGGGCAAGCTGTCCCTCTGACCCGGCCACTGCCTCTGTGACAGAGGGCCGCTGGCGATGACCACAGCGTCCTACAGCTGCTGGGAGGAGCAATGAGGTAACACATTTAAATGCTTTTCGATAAATGGCAGCTGCTCTTGTCACCTCTGGGTCTTCAGGCTTCACGGAAGGGGCGCTGGGACGGCAGCACCCGCGCCGCAGCTTAGGCTGAGCCGCAGCCAGCAGAGAGGGGACGCCGCAGCCCCCCGCCCCGGGGCGGGCCCTGACGCGTCCCTGGGCCCCACCTGGTCGCGGAGAGAGGGCGACCGCGGCGACCGCGGCTTACAGGGGGCCTAGGGTTCCGAGGTCACCTTCTCGGCCCCGGCCCTCTCGCGCCGCCCCCTCGGCCCGGGCTTGGCCGGGCTGCGCGCGTCCGCGGGGCACGGTCGGGCCCCGGCTCTGCGGCCTCCGCGTGCCCGCGCACCTGGGGGGCGTGCGGGGACAGCGGGAAGCGCGCGCGGCCTAGCCGGGGAGCCGCGCCCGGCCGCCCTTCCGTCGCGCTCCGGAAGCCGGCACGAGGGCGCGCCGCGCGCCGCGGCAGCCGCGGGGGCGGGGCCTGACGCGGCCGGGGGCGGGGCCCAGGCGCAGCGGCTCCGGAAGCCCGGGCGAGGGTGCGGCGGGCCGTGCGGACGCAGCGCAGCGGCCGAGGGGCGGGGCCGGGCCGGGCCGGGCCGGGCCTGGGGGCGGGGCCTCCGCGCGGCCAGGGGCGGGGCTCCCGGGTGGCGGTCTCCCATCTCGCAGGCTACTGGCGGCGCGGGCGGCGCGTCACAGCCGAGTGGGCGGGGACTCTGAGCGGCTCGCGCGGAAAGCTGGGGGAAGGGGCGGGCCCGGGGCGGGGCCTGGGGAGGGGGCGGGGCCTCCGTGGGCCGCGGCCGCGCTGGGGGCGGCGGGCTTCCGTGTCCCGCGCTCCGGCCTCTGCCCCGCCTGCCCGCCGAGGTTCCGTGTAACGCATTGGCTGCCGCACTAGAGAAACGGTTTTTTTACTGGAATAAAAACTTCAAGAGCAAAACAGTCCTTTCTAATTTTATGAAAAATTACTTATTTGTTATTTTTTTTCTGTGCCTGCGTTAGAAATGCGGCTCGAAAAATAGTCGAGGCGGCTCCCAGCGGGAGCAGACGTGAGTCACATACGCTTCACGAGGCCCCGGGCTCAAAGCTCAAAGCTAGCGTGCGTTAAATGCAACTCACAGGGCAGTTAATGTGTTAATTCAGATTTTCACTTAAATTAGGTCTTCACTTTTGAAAGTTTAACAACTTTTCCTGTCACCCTCCTCCCTAAACCAGATAAAACCACCAGGCAGTGGAGACTTTGTAAGACCTAGTAGGAAGGAAGAAACCGAGAAACCCTACCGAGTTTCACTACCCAACCTGGTTTGGAGTCTTTTTTTTTTTGTAAATATATACATTTTTACATAAACAGGAACACACTGTACCTGTGCTTGTGGATACCTTAAAAATAACTGATCTTTTTTTTTCTGACTTCAGAGCCACACATTTACTGCAGAAATTTTGGAAAATTGAAATAAATACAAAGAAGAAAATAAAAATAACCTGTGAGTCCACCACACAAGATCACCAGTGTGAACATTTTGGCATTCTTTTCCTTTTTACACAATTACACATATTTTTTTTTTTTTTAATAAAAGGATCACACTGTAAATACTGCTTTGCAACTTTGTCTTTCTATCATGGCTGTACTATAAATGTCAGTGTTCATCTACAGTGTTATTTGTGACCACACACAGACCTGTGCTGGCCAAGGCTGCATTTTATTTAACCCTTATGCTATTATTGGACATCAATGTTGTTTCCAGTTCCATCTCTTCCTTCCTTCTTTTATGATGAACATCCTTGCAGCTAAATCTTTGTGCATGTCCATGAAAATTCTTACGGTAAATCCCTAGGTGTGGAGTTGCTGAGTCAAATGTTTCTATACGTTTTCCAAATTTAAAAAGTAATAAGTCAATATTTTAACAATTAGCTTGATCCAAGAGTACTACATACACAAAAAAAGATCTCATATCCAGAATCTATTAAGAACTCCTACAACTCGATGACAACAAAATACTCAATTAAGAAATGCGCAAAGGACTTGAATAGACATTTCTCCAAAGATAGTATAAAAATGGCCAATAAATGCATGAAAAGATGCTCAACATCACTAATCATCAAAGAAACCCAAACCAAAACCACAATGAGATGCCACCTCAAATCCCCTGGGATTAAAAACAACAACAACAAAATCACCCAGAAAGTAACAAGGGTTGGTAAGGATGTGGAAAAATTGGAATCCCCGTGAATTGCTGGTGGGAGTATGAAATGGTGCAGCTCCTATGGCAAACAGTATGGGGGTTCCTCAAAAAATTAAACACAGAGCTGCTATATGACCCAGCTGTGCCACTCCTCATTATGTCCCCCCAATTGAAAACAGGAATACTGACAGATATCTGTATACGTATGTTTGTAGAAACATTATTCATAACAGATAAAAGGTGTGAACGATGTCTCTGGATTGATGAATGGATACAGAAAACGTGGTGTGTACATACAGTGGATATTATTCAGCCTTGAGAAGCAGTGAAGTTCTGACACATGCTACGTACGACATGGATGAACCCTGAAAATATTATGCAAAGTGAAACAGACAAATAGACACATAGTGTAGGATTCTACTTGTATGTGGGACCCAGAGTAGTCAAATCCATAGAGTCACAAAGTGGAGCATTGGTTACCAGGCCCCGGGCAAGGAGACGGGGGAGTTATTTTCTAACAGGGACAGAGGTTTTGTTTGTGATGATGAAGTTGTGGAGATGGAGTGTGGTGATAGTTGCACAACAAGGTGAACGTGCTTGATACGGCCGAAATGGTAAATTTTATGTTATGTATATTTTACCACACACACGGAAACATTTCTGGGGAAATGTCTTTCTTAGATTCTGATCCCAAGAATGCTTGAAGGGAACAAGGCCTGCACACGTGACAAGCTCCTCGTGGGTGACCCTGCCCAGATGGTTGGGGATGGCCCTTCTGGGAAGCCCAGCTCTGGACAGATGGGGCCCAGCCAGGCCTCACATAGCCAACATTTTCCATGATAACTTCCAAGCTGGGAGTTATTATTTCTCTAAGCTTGCTTTGGGGAAGCAGTGGGTCGCTATGGGTCTTTATCTGAACTTGATCTTTTATTTCTGGTGCCATTGAAATACACACACCCACACAACTCCCTTTGCACACGAGTTGCGTATGCATTGTCGACAAATTTGCAAGCATGGAAAAGCACCCATGAGAAAATAACAAATACATAGAATCCCAACTCAGAGAAACCTTAGTTGACACTCGGGTATATATCTGTCCAGCCTTTCTACTCTATTCGTAATGCATACATAAAATCGCTGTGGTCATAAATCATGTTTTTATTATCTGCATTTTTTGCAATGAACAGTTTGCCTCATCTTTAAATGTTTCTGTATCACACACTTTAATAACTGCAAAATAATCCATTGTTCAGATGTTCCATATATAACTTCTTTACCTAATTCTTTATGGTTGGCTGTCTAGGTGATTTACAAATGCGCTGCTCTGAACATCTTCCTTGTACATCGCTAATAATTCCCTTAAGGTACTCCTAGGAGAATAGTTGTAACTTCACAGAGGATGTGCTTTTTAAAAGCTCTTAAATATAGTATTACCAATCGGCCCTCCAGGAAGGGCGAACAGATTGTTCTAGCACCAACAGTGTGTGAGTGTGTGTGGGGTTTTTTTTTACACAAAGATGTCTTATTCTACCTGGCAGGAGACCTGTCATAGCAGGAACGTCACTGCTGGGGGATGGGCCTCAGCTCAGGGGCTTCGGTCCGCCATGAACCCCTGTCTTTTCATCTTTGCTGAGCAATCCCAAAGAGAGTGGGGCAGGGAGGATCTGGGCTCTGAGCTCTGCAGGGGCAAACACGCTACGCCCAGGTTCCCTGACTCTGGGGAAGGCTCCACTCCTAGTCGCCCCTGGAGGCCACTGAATACTATTCACTGCTAGTTTGCCGGAGCTGTCAGGGCTGGGCCACTCTCAGGTGTGGGTGTGGAACGCCCTCACGTCTCCACCCGGCGCACCTGGCTCTTCGCTCTGGCCTGGCGGGCGGCGTCCACAACTGCAGGGCAACAGCCTTGGGCACATCTTTGCTAGAAGCAGGGCTGCCGTATGAAGTGGTCGTGACCAGGACCCCCTGCAGCCTCCCACCTTCAGGCCCCCGCCCCCATCACGGCAGCACGAGGGTGCCCTGCAGGACGCTCCGGCGGCCACCACACTCGGCCCAGTGGACAGGCAGGGACTCAGCCCCAAACCGAGGCAGACCTGAAGCACCCCTTCCACATCTGTCCACCCTGACCCCGGGCAAGGCCCCCAGGGACAGAAGACATGCAAAGTCCTGGCCGCCCTTCCCAAGAGTCTCCCTGTAATTCATGTCATCCTCCCTCCCCATGGCCACGGCCTTCCTTGTCTGGATGGGGCCTCCTCCCTGTGGTTCCACAAACACGCATGTCCTGTCCCCACCCTTCTTAAAACCTTTCAGTTGTTTTTTTTTTTTTTGAGACAGAGTCTCACTCCATTGCCTGGGCTAGAGTGCTGTGGCGTCAGCCTTACTCACAGCAACGTCAAACTCCTGGGCTCAGGCGATCCTCCTGCCTCAGCCTCCTGAGTAGCTGGGACTACAGGCATGCGCCACCATGCCCGGCTAATTTTTTCTATATATTTTTAGTTGACCAATTAATTTCTATTTTTGGTAGAGACGGGGGTCTCGCTCTTGCTCAGGCTGGTTTCAAACTCCTGAGCTTGAGTGATCCTCCCGCCTCGGCCTCCCAGAGTGCTAGGATTATAGGCGTGAGCCACTGCGCCCGGCCAAAAACCTTTCGGTTTTAAGAAGAACCAAGGCAGGGTGGGTCCCCTGCTTCTCTCTCCAACCTCGCCGCCCCCCCCTATTTCCCCCTCACTGACCACCGACTCCCCCCACCCCTGAGCAGGCCGGGGAGAACTGCCTACCTTTCTCACATGCTGTTCCCTCTGACGGGGGTGCTCTTCCCACTCACACGCCGATCAGAGCTTCTCCCTCTCATCCCCACTCGAATTACAACCGCAGCTGCCGTGGGTGAGCGCTCAGCACGCTCAAGGCTCTGCTCCGCCACCACCTCCTCCGGGAAGCTTTCCGGGATGGATCCCCGGCTATGCCAGGCCACTCGGATGCTCCTGGCTCTTCTGTCTTCAATCACAAGAGACCAAGGACCGTGTCCCCAGTGCCTAGTGCAGGGCCTGATGCGGGTGCCGAGCACGTTTAGAGGAGCACACCCGGCACGGCACAGCCTGGTTGGGGGAGCGGAAATTACGTCAGACCATCCCACTCCAAACACTCCACCGTTTGGAAACGGGACAGCCCGACACAGAGGGATTAAAAGGCAAAGGGAAGCTGGAAACAAGATGACAAATTCAAGTCACCTAAGAGAGCCGTTGTTTCTCCAGTGTAACCCTGCCACTAATTTGCTGTGTGACCTTGAGTAAGAAGTGTCCCTCTCTGGGCCTCAGGCCTCCCTTCAATGCAGAGTTGCCCTCAGTGATCACCCTTGGGCCTCCCACGCTCTGAGGCTGGGTGCAGGAGTCAGTGCTAGTCACCAGTGGTGGCCACCGTCGCATCACAGCCTGCCTCAGGCGGGAGGATGGGTCTCCTAGAACATTCCACGGGTTTGGCGCAGATGCTCCTCTTGTGCTGGTGCAGTCCCTCCTCCTTGGGTGGCCAGAGCCCGCTGGCCTGTGGTGGGAAGGCCCCAAGCCTGTGTGCACACACGCTTGCTCCTTGTCTCAGCCCATGGGGACACACGGAAGGCGTCTATGCTTTGTCCCTTCTTCTCTGTTCTCTTAGGCTTCCTTCTGTTTTTCAGTCCCAGAGACCTATGTGGTGGCCGCCCCGTGGGCCCTCCCTGGCTGGCTCTCATCACACATGGAGACCCCCCTGGTCTAATGGGGTTCAGGAAACCAGGGGCCCCGGGCAGGCAGGGATGTCATGGGGAGGCCCCACCCTTGCAATTGCGAGGGTAAAGTGACAAATACAGGGATGAGGTGGCAGGCGTTTCATACGGCATGTTTATCCAGCACGAAGGGACGGCCTTTGTCCTGAGATTGCCTTCCTACTTTTTTTTTTTTTAATCTAAAAACATTCTCCCAAAAAAGGGAAATTATAATTAATTATTTTTCTAAAGGCCTCAATATGGAAAAATAGAGGGTTGGCAATCTTCATAGGTCTGTGATATTCCTTTGAAATTTGACCGGCCTGCGAATTCCGGATGTCTGAGAAGCCCTGTGTGCACGCTCCCTGCTGAGGCCTCCAGGCAGAGTCACGAGGTCTCTTCTCCCTGTTTAGAGCCTGCAGTGGCTCCCTATCACCCTTGGATTTGGAGCCAAATTCCTTATCGTGGCATCAAACGCCTAGGCAGATGGGAAACGAGAGGAGAAGAGGAGGAAAGGGTCCGAGACAGCTTCCTAGAGGAGGTGGTTCTAAACCAAGCCTTGCACGATGAGCCTGTTGGCAAGGGGTGAATGGAGAAGAGGGGCTGGGCTGGAGGGGGCAGCCCACGCGCAGGGCACCACGTAGAGGAGGAGGCTGGGATGGTGGGAAATAGCTACAGTGGTATCTGGCCAGCCAGAGCAGGGCTGGGGTTGGGGACACGTTGGCAACTGAAGCTAGTAAGGTAGGATGACAGGGAGTGTGACATCCAGGGTCCTAAGTGATCCGTGGAGCAGTGAGGTGAGTATAATCATGCCCACTTCACAGACGAGGATTGGAGGGAAGGGGGCAGCCACAAGTGTCGCCCAGTAAGCCAGGGCTGGGGAAGGGACTTGAACCTGGAACCATCTGACTCCCAGGCCAGACTCTGCCACCTGAGGGCCTGTGTGGGGCTGGTGCCCCCTCTCTGGTGTCCCATCTCAACACCCCACCCTCCTTCTTGGGCCTAGGGCTGGCGGGGCTGCCTGGCTCTGAGGTCCAGCTCCACCCGGGCTGCTGCTGCAGACCACACAGAATGTCCCTCAACATCCGGGGCTGTCTCTGCTGTCAGGTGGGGCTGCCGGCTTCACACAGGTGCCATCGGGACTGATGCCCAACGCATGCCCAGAGGCCCCTGGGTCTGCAGCCCCAGCCTCTCCGCCTGTGCACCGGCTTGCTGCTGGGGCACGGTTTACCGCCCACTGCTTTCTGCAGAAAGACTACTCCCTAGCCTCCCCCCAGGTTCACGGGTGGGGACCCTCTTGGGGGACAGTGGAGCCCAGAGGTCCAGTGCGGATCTCCCAGGAGAAGCCCTCTCGCAAATCCCAAGAAAAGTTCTCAGTCTCTTTCCAAGTACTGGAGATGCCAAACGCTGTGGCCTGTCCTGATCCGCCATGGCCCTGTGTGCCCCACACTGGCTGGCATCCACCTATCCAATTATGAAGTCAATAACCACATCCTGAGTGCGACTGTGCTGTGAGAATGCAGGCGTTCCTGCCCACGCGAAGCCCCTAGTCTAGTGGGGGGCGATGATGATAGGTGCGACCTGCCCGGCCACAGGGGAGGGAGGATATGGTGTGGCTCTGATAACCACTCTGTGGCGGGCAGCCCCGATGCTGGGCACAGGCCAGCTCAGTTCATCCTCAACACAGGTTGGTAGGGAGAGGTGTGACTGTCCCCAAGCCACCAGGCTGGAGGGCTGCAGAGGAGGCCAGACCACCAGGGAGGGCTCTGGGAGACCCGCCAGCTCCAGAAGTGCCTCCAGACTCCATTGAGGGCGACCTGCCTCATTGTTCAGGGGAAGCTAAGGCTGGGAGAGGGTGCTCCAGGGCCTGCAGACGTGGTGTCAGAGCTCCAGCTAGGTCCTAGGCCTCTGGCTCCCTGGCCAGCCACTCCTGCCACCGCGGATCTGTCTTTCTCACGGGCCAGGGCACTCCTGGCAGGAGGGCTGGAGGTGGAGTGGGGTGGAGGGCACCTGGCAGCTAAGGTCGTGGGGGACTCCTGGCAGCAGGGGGAAGCCGGGGGAGGGGTCCTGGCAGGAGGGGCTGCTGGCAGGGGACCCAGGGGCTCCTGGCCGGCCGGGCCGCCCGCCCAGACGCGCTGCCAGGCTGATTAGCATGGGCGAGGGGCGCTGGCGCGGGGGCGCCGCCGGCCGAGCTGGCACGTCCCTCGCGGGCCCAGCTGGCCGGGCCGAGACACAAAGCGCCTCAGACGGTGGCGGCGCTCGGCCATTCACGCGCAGGGGCGGCCCGGGCGCGGGCGGCGAGGAATTCCCGCCGCCGGGGCGAAGAATAGCGCCTGGGCCGGGCGGGGCTCGGCCGGCCCCGCTCCTGACCTTGAACCTTTGTGACTGGAGCGCATGCAAATCGCGGCGGGGCCGCGCCAAGCCCCGAGGGCGCTGCGCCGCCCGGGGTGTCCCGGCGAACAATGCGCCACTGTCCCCGCGCCGTGCCGCGGGCTGGGAACGGCGCGGGCACGCACCCGGGGCGCGGCGCGGAATGCCAATGCGGACCCTCCGGGCCGCGGGCGGCGCGGGCCCACGGGCGTGGTGTGCGTGCGAGCGTGCGTGCTGTGTGCGTGCGTGTGCGCGTGCGTGTGCGCGTCCGGCGCCCCTGCGCCCCTGCGCCCCTGCGCCCCTGCGCCCCTGCGCCCCTGCGCCCCTGCGCCCCGTGCGGATGGGTCCAAAAGACCCGAGAGCCCTGTGGGCGACCGTCTCTCCCTCCCTCCTCCTGCTCTTCCTGCCTTTCTTTTACTAGATTGATTTTTTGAATCCTGAATGGTCAGTAACAAAATAAAGGCGGCCCTAATGACCGCCTCCCCCGCGGCGACCTTGTGACACTCGGGGCTGGGTCTCTGTCCACCTTCTCTCTCCTGGGCTCAGTCTTCCTTCCAGCCCCAGGAGGGAGCTCTCTTTCAATTCGGCGTCCTGACTTTTTCTGGGAACATAACAGTTGTCGTGTACACCCTTCACCCACGTCCCTCTTATTGTTCTCCTTGGCAGTGCTGTAGTCCCTGCCACTGGGGCGTCCCCATCACGGGGACAACAGCTTGTCAACAGGGTCTTCCCAGTCCTGCGAGTGGCTGTACGAAGAGGACAGGGGTCCTCACCGTGAGTTGCCCAATTACACGTTGCTAAGCTGAGCCCAGAAGGGTTGTGCCAGGCCCAAATGGGACAACGGTCTCTGTCCCCACCCGCTCAGCTATTGTCTTTATTATGTGACTAAACAGACCAGAAACACAGAGCACACGTGCGTGCCAGGTAGGAAGCTTGAGCTGGTTTTTATGTACATGTGCCTGGTCAGGTGATTCCAGCACCTTCTGTCAATTTGAGTTGGACACGTTTGTGATGAGAGGCAGAGCCACAGCCCAGAGTCCAGTGTCCCAACCTGGCAGCCGCCTGGTTGTGTCCTCCTGAGACTCGGTTTCCCATCTGATTAGGGGTCTGTGGTCCCTGCCTGCCCATCTTGCAGGGGCAGTGGGAGTGAGGGTCGCCGTCTGGGTCCCTGCGGCTGCCCAGGTGTGAGGGGGACCCTGTGTACACGCACACCTGTGTGTGTGTGTGTGGGGGGGTGTCGTTTCTGCCAGGGTGCTGGGGAGCTCAGCTCCGCCATGGCTAGGGCCCAGGACAGGAGGGAGAGGTTCAGAGGAGGTGACCTTGGGCAAGACACTGCCCCTCTAGGCCTCAGTTTCCCCAGGTGTTAAATGGGGAGGTTGTAGAGACAATCTCTTAGGGTCCTTCCAGCTTTCCTAGATATAAATGAACAAGAAGGATCACTCTTGAAAGGATGAGAATAGCGTGCAGGGCAGCACCGCTCCCAGCCCAGGCTCCTAAAGCTACTGTCACTGCTGGTGCCAGCAGCCACTCACCGAGGCCTCCTTTGGGCTAGACACTGGGATAGACACCCCCCCCTCCCCGCCCCAACGGCATGAGACCCTGGGCTGCCCTTGGGGGGCTTAGAGCCTGGTTGGGGACAGAAGAGGTGGGGAGGGGCAGATAAGGAAACAAGTGTTGAGTGTGGCCAGGGAGGAAGCCTGGGGTGAGCGTGGTGCAGTGGAGAACAGAGGAGGCATGGAGGAGTCCAGGAAGGCTTCCTGGGAGGGGCTGCCTGACTTGAGTCTTAAGGAGGATGAATAGCTCCTTATCAGGAGAAGAGAGAGTAGCGAGTACTTCAGGCAGGGGGCACATTGTGGGCAGAGGAGCACTCAGGGAGAGGGAGCATTCCGGGGAGAGGGAGCACTCCCGGGAGAGAGAACATTCTGAAAGAGGAAAGACACTCAGAATGCACTTTAGGGAAATCCTTTCCTTGGGCCAATTTTCTTAATGTTTTGTATTTTTATACATTCTGCCTTATGAGTGGCCAGCAAGACTGGAAACACCAAGATTGAGATAAAATATACAGGTTGGTCGGGCTAAGGGAGGTGTCCGGGCAGGAGAATGAGATGGGGGAGAGGGAGGTGAGTAAAAATGTCTTCCTCAAACTCCTGAGGAGGTGCAGATCGTGAGGCCGCTCATGTCTCAGTCCCGAGGTTCCGGTGCTTTGAAGGAGCAGCTGGTTGTAGAAGACACGGGCAGTTTGATTCTGGCCCCGAAGCGGGCGGCCTGTGGGCTGCATGGCACCAGGTCCTCGCCATGTGCCCCAGCGTCAGGGAAGAAAGTGTCACGGGCACACCTCTCCATGCCGGCTGGCACCGTCTTGGTCCAAGGTGCCAGGACTGCGGCTGTCAGAGAGGGGACGCCAGGAGGGAAGAGAAGTCTCAGTGCGGCGGGCACACCGGATGGCACAGTCCAAGGGGTGGGAGGACGCCTGGCCCAGACTTGGGGTCAGGGAAGGCTTCCTGGAGGAAGTGATGGGAAAGGGGTGGCCTGGCCACGGCAGGGAGTGGAGAGGCTGCAGCGTGGGAATAACAGCAGCACCAAGCTCCTGGGTGAGGATGAAAGCGGCCTGAACCACGGCCGGTCCTGGACGCCAGGGCACAGCCTCCAGCTCTCACTCGGCCGGGACATCCAGAGTGTGGCGGGGGGCGGGGTGCAGTTTTGAGTTCTCGAGTCCCTGTGCTCCGAATAGTAAAATACGACTTGAGAAGTGAAACTGACCGCCTTCACTCCCAAAGACACATTCTGAAACTAAACAAAGCACTTGGAGGCTGCAACCCCAGATGTCTGCCCGGCGGCCTGTCCAGCCCCTGACACTTGGGCATCCTGGCAGGTCAGCGCCGGACCCGACCCTGGGCTTCACGGCCCTAGGTCCCGGTGGACGGGAGGGGAGACTGAGGCCCTGGGGGGCTGGTGGAAAGCCAGGACAGGCGAGGGCGAGAACCGGGTCCCCCGCCCGCTCAGTCTTTCCACTCCTTCACCGGATTCCTCGGAAATTAGCAATGGAAAAGCCATCCCACGCTCGGGGAAGAGGCGAGTCAGACTTTCCATCCTGACTCCTTGCAAACACCTGGGGCTCGGTGGGTCCCCACAGATCCCATGCAGAGGGGCTGGGCTACGTCATCCGGGGGACGCCTTGGTGGCGCTAACATCACAGACAGGGCTCCGGGGTGGACCAGCGGCCGGGGCTCCAGCTGGCAGTGGTGTGACCTCCCCCCACCCCATGGCTGCCACTGCCCTGCGGCTGGGTCCCAGGCGGAAGGGCTGGCTCTGGGTGGACGGCTGGCAGGACTGGCCGGGGCTGGCCTGAGGGTAGTGGCACAGTCTCGGAGCCTCCTGGGCACAGTGGAGAAGGAAGGAAGTATCCACCCTCGGCTCCCGTTCCACGGCACCCTTCTGCCCTCGCCCTGCGTCGGTGGCGAGGCTAAGAAGCCAGCGCCGGAGCCGGCCTGCCTGGCTTGCCCCTGGCTGACTGCTTACTGGTCCTGCAACCCTCAGCAAGCTTGCTTCACCTCTCCGGCCTCAGTTTCCTCCTCTGTGAAATGGGATGACAACCACAGGGTGGGTGAGGAATCAACAGAGACTGCAGGGGAAGGGGTTAGGATGGCACCAGGCACACAGTCAGTGCTCAGTAAACGCTAGCGATGATCTGATGTGCCTCCCGCACTCTCTCTCCCCTGCACCCAGGATGGCCTTTCTCCCCATTCCCTCCGGTGCCCAGGCCTGAAGTCCCAAACTGTTCCTTGTGGCGTGGCATGGGCTGGGAGCCTGCTGGCTGGCTCCTTCTGTTCCTCCCTCCCTTCTCTGCTTCCTCCTCCTCCCCCTCCTCCTCTGCCTCTTTTCTCTCTCTCTCTCCATCTCTCTTTTCCTTCCTTCCTTCTTCCTGGAAACTTTACTAGTGTCTGCTTCTGTGCTGGTCTCCGTGCTACTTGCTACAGAGACAGAGAGTGGAACTGGACAGATACCGAGTCTGTCGTTTCGTGCTTACACTCTAGGAAAAAGCAGGAGGTATGGACCGAAGGAATCAGGGCGGCACTGTCCAGCAGGACGTCCTGCACCGAACTGCCCTGTAAGGCAGCCGCCAGCCATGCGTGACTGGTGAGCACGTGAAACGTGGCTAGTATGACCGAGGAGCTGAATTTCACATTTCACTTCATTTTAATTAATTTGCATTCACATTTGAATAGCCACGTGTGGCTGGTGGCTACCATATTGGACAGCACAGCCCCGGAGTCACAGTGCCATCACACCGCCCCATGGTGTTTGTTCACAGCACTTATTATACTTACTTAAATTTGTGAGCTCAGTTTCTGCATTCCGTCTTTCCACAGCAGCATGTACCTTAGTCTGGTTTCCTTGGAAGCGAAGCTGAGACAAAGACCTGCCTGCAGACGTGTCGCTTGGAAATGAGATTCCAGGGGAAGCAAGACAGGGGCGTTTGATCGTGCCAGGCACTGCTACGGGAGACTCCCGTTCGATCCTGTGGGGACTTGCGGGGTATCCTGTGAAATGCCCCTGTCAGCACCGTCCACCCAGGAGACAAAGGGGGGCATTGCCCGTCAGCTCAGATCGCTGTTGGCCGAGGGTGGCGCTCAGGGCGTGGCTGCCCGCATCCCGGCTCCCAGGAGTGTGAGTGCCGAGCGGGGTCCCCCAGGGTGAGCTGACTCACATGTTCAGAGAAGCCCCAGGACAGGAAGCGGAGACATGTACTAGCATGGGCCCAAGGTAAGGTACCGTCGGTTGCATCTGTCCAAAGGTGGCCAAAGCCACTGCGAAACCGGCTCCAGTGGGAGTGGCTGGAGCTGGGGTTGAGAGGACCTTGAAAGGTGCCCAAGAGGTGTCCAGTGCAGCCCACCTCTTGCATCACTCATACCTGCGTGTGCCTTTTTTTTTTGAGACCAGAATCTCGCTTTGTTGCTCAGGCTAGAGTGCCGTGGCGTCAGCCTAGCTCACAGCAACCTCCAACTCCTGGGCTCAAGCGATCCTCCTGCCTCAGCCTTCCAAGTGGTTGGAACTACAGGCATGTGCCACCATGCCCGGCTAATTTCTTCTATATATATTAGTTGGCCAATTAATTTCTTTCTATTTACAGTAGAGACGGGGTCTCGCTCTTGCTCAGGCTGGTTTCGAACTCCTGACCTCGAGCTATCCGCCCACCTCAGCCTCCCAGAGTGCTAGGATTACAGGCGTGAGCCACCGCGCCCGGTCTGCATGTGCCTTAGATGAAGCCTTATCTGCCAGAGTCCCCTTCCAGGTGGCAGCCAGCAGTAAGCTCTAGAAGTTCTCTCCTTTTTTTATTTGAGATAGGGTCTCACTCTGTCTGTTGCCCGGGCTAGTGTCATCGTGGCTCACAGCAACCTCAAGCTCCTGGACTCAAGCGATCCTTCTGCCTCGGCCTCCCGGGGAGCTGAGACACCGTCGCCCTCAGCTTCTTGGGGTACACAGTTTATATAAGGGATGGGGCAGCTGGCCACCATCTCGAGAGATCACATGAAATTAGATCCACATTGCTCTTCTTGAACCAAAATATACTGGAGATGGATTAAGAATCTTAAGGTTAAAAAAAATGACACCTGGCCCATGTGGGACACTTAGCTGCAGAACCTTTTTGCAATGTGAACTCACACCCTGGACGGGGCCGGCGCAGTGCACAGTAGGGGGGTTAAAAGCCCTGGATTTGGGCCGGGGGCAGCGGCTCACACCCGTAATCCTAGCACTCTGGGAGGCCGAGGTGGGCGGATCACTCGAGGTCAGGAGTTTGAAACCAGCCTGAGCAAGAGCGAGACCCCGTCTCTACTATAAGTAGAAAGAAATTAATTGGCTAACTAATATATATAGAAAAAATTAGCCGGGCATGGTGGCGCATGCCTGTAGTCCCAGCTACTCTGGAGGCTGAGGCAGGAGGATCGCTTGAGCCCAGGAGTTTGAGGTTGCTGTGAGCTAGGCTGACACCACGGCACTCACTCTAGCCTGGGCAACAAAGCGAGACTCTGTCTCAAAAAAAAAAAAAAAATATTTGCAAAGGATATGGGAAGGAAACTTACAGAAGAGAAAATTCAAATTGCCAACATGTCTGTGAAAAGTGTTCCATCGCAAAGGATCCAAATGAAGCTAAATTTTCAGCTCTTCGATTGGAAAACCTTGTAAAAAGATTATAAAAAATACTTCTAAAAGGTTATAGGTACCAGCGAGGGTTCGGGGAGTGAATATTCTTATGTGTTGCTGGTGACACAGCAAATTCCAAAAGTGTCCTGGAGGCAAAGTGGGGAACATTCATTCATTAAGCAAATATTTATCGGGCTGCCGTGTGCGCCAGGCGTGTGGCAACAACATACAGCCCGTCCCTGCTAGCCTAGCGCGGGAGGCAGACATAAAAGAATCAAGTATACAAACAAGTTCATAATCGCTGCGGCTGTAGAAAGTACTTATAAATGTGTTTAACAAGGGGTCTAACCTGGGCGGGATGATTGGAAAGACGTCTCTAAGGGGGTGGTTCCTAAGCCGAGTCTACAGGATGGGAAGGATTTGGTGGGGACAGTGAGGGAAAACTGTTCTGGGCAGAGGAAATGGCAGTGGGACAGTTCTGATGTCCGCTGGGACTGCTGGGTTCCCTCCACTCCCACTCCTACGGCTCCTGGATGCTCCGGCCCTTGCTGGTCTTCCCTGACTGCGCTCCTGAGTCCAGAGTTGCTACCATGTGGTGGCTACATACCCGGTTTCCCACCAAAAATTATCAGACAAAGAAACAGGAAAATGTGTCTCAATGTGGAAGTCAACAGACATGAACTCTGAGTGGACTCAGAATTTAGATTTAGCAGTTGCAGGTGTCAACGCAGCTATTCTTTTTTTTTTTTTTTTTTTTTTTGAGACAGAGTCTCGCTTTGTTGCCCAGGCTAGAGTGAGTGCTGTGGCATCAGCCTAGCTCACAGCAACCTCAAACTCCTGGGCTCAAGCGATCCTCCTGCCTCAGCCTCCCAAGTAGGGACTACAGGCATGTGCCACCATGCCCGGCTAATTTTTTCTATATATTTTCAGTTGGCCAATTAATTTCTTTCTATTTATAGTAGAGACGGGGGTCTCACTCTTGCTCAGGCTGCTTTCGAACTCCTGACCTCGAGCGATCCGCCCACCTCGGCCTCCCAGAGTGCTAGGATTACAGGCGTGAGCCACCTCGCCCTGCCCGTCAATGCAGCTATTATAAATATGCTTAAAGAATTAAATAAAAATAGGTTCATAGGAAAATATGTTCGAGGAATTAAAGGAAAATATAGTACCAATGACTTAACAGAGAATTTGCACAGGTAAGGGAAATGATCAATGGAAACTGTAGAGGTGAAAAGGACAGGAACGAAATTTTAAAATTCACTCAATGGGGTCCAAGTTCTGGAGGTGGCAGAAGAAAGGATAAGTAAATGTGAAGAAAAATAAGCAGACAGTATTTAACCAAAAAGGAAAGAGAGAAGTAAGATTGGAGAAAAGAGAACTTCAGAGACTTTGGGACAGCACCCAGTGTGCAAATGCCCATAGCTGGGGCCCCAGGAGAGGAGGGACACACAGGGGCAGAATGAATTTGAAGAAATAATGGTTGAAAATTCCTCAACATTCATGGAAAACACTAACTCACAGATCCAAGAAGCTCAACAAACCCCAAGCCAGGTAAACACAAGTAAGATCACTCCTAGGCAGATCATAGTCAAATTTCTGAAAGTCAAAGGAAGAGGGAAAAGTTCGAACGGTTTGGAAGAAAAAAAAAAATGACTCGTTCCATAAAGGGGAATTACAAGGCAATTAAGACCTACTTTTTTGGGTTTTTTTTTTAAATCAAAAAAGGACAAACCCAGAAGCTGCCTCATTTATCTAATCAGAGTTCCAGGAGTAGATAGGTAGTAGTGAGAAGGGAAGGGGGTCTATATTTAGTGGTGTATTAAACAGGAATTCCCTGGAACTGAAGGAAGATATGAGTCTTCCGACGGGAAGAGCTCAGGGAATGCCAAACAGGACAAAAATGAAAATCTCAACATTCCAGGAAAGAGAGAGAAAGGGAAAAAAGTCCCTAAAGCTACTAGTAAATAAAGGAAGGTACCTTCTAGAAGAAAATTCATCAGCGTGGCATAAGATTCTCACCCGTCACAAGGGCGTTCCTACTTACTAGCAATCACAAGACAGAAGAGGTGGTAAAGATTTAGTGTCCCACTCACAGTGGTACCAAGCCATTCAAGGAACTTGACACTATATCTCTCAAAAAATATGAAAAAAAAAAAAAGAAAAGAAGGGATGTGTGTGACAAGCGAATTCTAGAATTCACACGGGTATGGAAACGTCCAAGAGTAGCCAGGACGATTTTGCAGGGGAGCAAGACGGTGGGAGCTTGCCCCACCAGACCGTGAGGTTTGTACGGTGACAAGAGTGGGAATTGGCGACGGAGTGCTCGGATAACTCAGAGGAGAAGAGCGAGTCCGGAATGGACTCTGTGCGCTGTGTGTGTGGAAAGAGAACGTCCCCCTCCACTGTCCCCTCTATCAAGAGAGACCGCGTTGTCTTAAAAAGGGATTGTTAAACCGTCCGCAAGTGGGTTTTTGGCCAACAAAAGAGGCTTTTGCTCTTCAAAGTTGAGGGCCAGAAGGAAGAAGAGCGTGGAGTTGATCTGGAAACGGTGGGATTAGGGAGGAAAGAAGAACAGCCTGCCCTCGCCCCGGACCGAGCAGGAGTTGCGGGCAGAGGGAAGGGCAGCAAGGGCGGGGCCGGGGAAGGGGGGTCTTGGCGGAGACCCGCTGGGATGGGTGGGAGGGCCCTGGGAGACTCAAATACGAAAAGCAAGTCTTCAAGTCCATCGGCAAAAAATTGAGAGTATTTCTATGTGGGTTGAAAAGATGTCTCGAGCACAATTCAAAAAGCACGAATCACAGATGATGAAAACATCGATGGACGTTAACATCTCTTCGTGATGAAGGCGAAAGGATGGGCCACAGGAGGGAGAAGGTGTTGCAGACCGGACGTGGGTTGCCCGGGCGTCCCGTCAGAGGCGGCTGGGTGGCGTCTGTGGGGCAGACTGTCTGGGAATGGTCCGGCTCCACGGCTGCTCCTTCCGCCGCTGCGCTGCTGAGGAGGCTGCCTTACGGCTCGGGCGGGGCAGGAGGGAGGCGCGGGAAGCCGATCCAGGGCAGACGATCTTGTCTATAGGATGGAAGGCAATTTCGCCCTGTAGAGATGGAATCGAGTTCTGTCCTATGGAGATGACAGCCCCCAAACAGTGCCCTTTGCTGCCCTCTGGGACGCTAAGCAGTTTCGTGCCTCTCAGCAAACTCATGTCAGCCCTGCTGACTCCGACGCTCCGTCCTTCCGTCCCCACCGCCGCCCTCATCAATTAATGAGTAAAGCCTCAGGTGTGTCCGTTTTCTGTTTGCGTGAGAATCGTGATTTTACCTCTGACATGACTCTTTGTCTATAAAACTTTGAATTCATAATATGGGATATATAAGTACAAAAGGAGCTCTTAGACATAAAAAAGGAAAAGACGAAAATCCAAATTAAACACGAGGGAAGTTTTTAAGCGGAAAAGAAACAACCTCATTAGTAATCAGTGAAAGCGAAATTAAAACAACTTCTCACTCGCAGCCTGCCAGCCTGAAACCTGGCGCCATGGCTGGTGGGGCCCTGGGGCGGGGGCGGGGCTGGGGGGCAGGTTTACCTGTGAGGTCTGAGTATCTTAAAGAGGAAAGACCCTCTGGGCTGCCGGGGTGGGCCGTGGACTGCAGGGACGTTGGCAGTGCCCAGGTGAGGGGTGCTGGCGGCTCAGGGCTGGGTGGTAGCAGAGGTAGTGCACCTAGGAGTCCAAATGACTTGGGGGTCTGGTGGGGGTCTGGGAGTGAGTGACGTGAGCCCTGGGGGGCTAACGTCGGCTTCTGCTCTTAGGCCTGGGGGAGAAGTTCGGTCTTCCCATGGTCAGAGTGGCCCCTGTCAGAAGTGGCTGGTGCCCTCCAAGAAGCCCTCATGGGGGGAGTTGGGACATCCAGGGGCATTCCGGATCCCCGTCGGGCACCTGGGTTTCCACCCTGTGGAGTTGTGGGGCAGCCACAGGAGGCAGGAGGCGGACGCCCTGCCCAGGAGTGGACACACGCCAGCCAGCAAGAGCTGGCCCGAGGTGGGCACATGCCCCGTGGCCCGGGCCTCAACCATCCAAACCTTCCCCGTGGCAGCTGGCCTCGGAAACACGGGAGCGGGGTCGTGGTCCCGGGCTGGGCAAGGCTGAGGATGCACAGTGGGGAGAGTCTGGGAGCGGTTGCATCGATAAGAAGACAGGCGGGGCCAGGCACGGTGGCTCATGCCTGTAATCCTAGCACTCTGGGAGGCCAAGGCGGGCGGATCGCTCAAGGTCAGGAGTTCGAAACCAGCCTGAGCAAGAGCGAGACTCTGTCTCTACTATAAATAGAAAGAAATTAATGGGCCAACTAATATATATAGGAAAAAAAATTAGCTGGGCATGGTGGTGCATGCCTGTAGTCCCAGCTACTCAGGAGGCTGAGGCAGGAGGATCGCTTGAGCCCAGGAGTGTGAGGTTGCTGTGAGCTAGGCTGACGCCACGGCACTCACTCTAGACTGGGCAACAAAGCAAGACTCTGTCTCAAAAAAAAAAAAAAAAAGAAGAAGACAAGCGGGACCGGCCCAGAGCCCTGGGTGCAGCACGGGACAGGGCGGGCAGGGGCCAGCCACCGCCCCAAGATGCAGAGGTGACCACGGCCTTGGCAAGACGGAGCTCATCATCGACCTGGACAAAAGCCATTTCAGTGGAGGTGGCAACAACACCAGACTGAAGTGGGCCAAGAAGCGTGTTGAGGGCCGGCCAGTGTAGACCCTGTCTTGAGAGGCTTGGAGATGGCGTGGCCCCTGTAGAGGCGGGCGTGGCGCCAAGGGCCGGTTTTCCCTTCAGAGGGAGGGTCTCGAGGCTGCTGGCGGGAGGGGGAGACGCCTAAGAGACGGAAGGATGTTCAGAGAAGGCAGAGGGCACGGCAGGCGGGAACGTGGAGGGGAGGGCGACGCATGGCGCAGCAGGGCGGGTGGCACGGAGGCAGGAAGCCCCCAGAAGCAGGCGGGCCAGGCCAGGGGACCGCCTTCCCCCAGCCCCAGCCCCGTCTGGGACCGTGACTTGTGATGACTTAGCGGCACGGCAATCTGATGGGCCTCAGTCCCGTGGGAAGGCGCAGGAGGAGGCCTATCCCTGACGAGCGCAAGTCCTAACAGAGCCGGGCTGGGCAGCGCCAGGGCCGCGGGGCTCGGCAGGGACGCCGGGAAGCAGACGGGGCTGACTCAGGCCCTGACTCACCGGGGCTGCCCCCAGGGCCGCTCAGGAGAGGAAGGGGCTCCTGGGGGGGGGCTCACGGAGCCACGCAGGTCTGCCACCGAGCGAGGGCTCTTCCCTGGGCATGATCCCAAGTGGCTCTTACTCCTTCCTGGAGGGTGGCTCCTGCCCTCCTCCCGGAGTCCAAGGACGCTTTCCCCACAGCCGTCCCGGCCTCTGAGCTCAGGCTCCCCCCTCGAGGAGCTCCAAAGACGGTTTATAGAAAGGCCCGGGTGCTTTGACCGGGGCGAAGACCCCTCCCGACCTCAGCGTGCCAAGGCGGGTCACAGACCCCGATGCATGCACTCATTCGTGTGTTCACGCACGTGTTCTCGAGTTTGTTCCACGTGTTCACTGAGGGCCCGGGGACACGGCCCCACCCCAGAGCCCAGGAGAGTCCCGATGCCAGCAGTCGGAGCTGGCAAGAGCCTGCAATGCCCGAGCGGAGCCGAGGGCTGGGGGAGGCCTCCCGGCCGCCAAGGTGGAGGCGGGCGGGGCACAGTGGGGGTGGGGGCTGTGGGGTGCAGGGAGCCCCTCGAGAAGACCGCTGAGGTGCTGTGGGGCCAGGCTGCGGGTGAGGGTGAGGCCCTAGACAGGGGGTATGAGGCCTTGGGCGCCATGCAAAGTGCAGCCCACCCAGACCCAGGGCAGCTTCTGGGGAGGGGCGAGCTCAGTGGTGGGAGCCTGAGTGAGGGCCTGCAGGATGGGGGGACCGGGGGACAGGGGAGAGGCCCCACAGCACTGCCCGCCAGTGGGTGCTCTGGGCCTCCCCTCCCCCACACAGGGCTCCCTCTAACAGCACAGCCCTCGGCCTCTTCGGGGCTGGCCTCACGCTGTAGAGACCGCCTGGCCCACGGTCATGGCCGCCCGGGTCAGCCCCACCCAGCCATGGCTGCGGCGGAGCGCAAGGCCTGGTCTTTTCCGTCCAGAGCTGGCGCAGGGTCAGGCCCGCCCGGGGCCACACTCTCGCCTCTGCCCCCTCCTTTGTCCTTTCCCGAGGTCCACCGCACGGCCCAGGCGTCCCTAACTGACTTCCCGCTCGCTCCCGTCGGCTTTGGGGTCAGCTGCCCAGGGGCCCGAGCTGCTGCATGGGGGAGCCGCCGGCCCCCCACAACCCCAGGCTGCAGCCAGAGCCCCAGGCCCAGCTCCCCTGTGGGCAGGTGGTCCAGCCCCAAATGGGGTGGGGCAGCGTGAGGGGTACCCGGGCACCCACCGGGGCACAGACACGGGGCAGTTCGGGGTTTCCGTAGGCCCCGGGGCTGCGGTTTGGGCAGCTTCCTTGCCTCCGCCCTGCCCTCTCTCCTCTCGGGCAGCGCCCCTTGGCTCACGCTGCCGGGTCCTTCTAGCCTCAGTGCTCCTCTGCCGACCGGCTTCCACGCTGCCGGTCACAGTGGTTGGGATGACACAGTGTCACGCCTCCTGCCTCCGAGCTCCAGGAAGCCAGAGCCCCCCATCAGCTCCTGTCCTGCTCCGCCTCGCCCCAGAAGGGTGGCAGGGAGGGGCGTGAGCCACCGCCCAGGGCGCCTGGGCTCAGCCGGCCTCCGAGTTGCCCCAGCTGAGGGCTTTTGTCCCCAGCTCTGTCCCTCGTGGGGTGAGGGCTGCGTCCCCACACCGGCCCTCTGGCATTCTGGGTTTGCCTGGCTCGGGGCCAGAGACGGCATCTGTCCACAGTAGGAGCAAAAATACCCTTCCCATGTGGACCACGTGGCTTGCTTTTTGGGGGTGACCCTGTGCTACCGCTGGCTCCCTGGCACTGCCAGCCTCACCTGGGACGGGTGAGCGGGGACAGAGAGAGACATCCTACCCCTTCATCCAGGGAGCCCCTACCGTCTCCGGACTCCTGGCAGGCTGGGCAAGAGGACCACGCGCCCAGAGGCAGAGCTGGGCGAGCGCCTGCCCCTGCACCCCCGCCCTCCTCGCCCACACCCCGTCCCTGCCGCCAGCCCCAACCTGTTCCCCAGGGACCTTAGGGACAGGCCGTGTGCCTGGCAGCTCAGCCCCGACGGGCCTAGTCTAAACCGATGTTCCGCCAGGGAGGCCCAGTTGGCTGCCGCAAGCACCTCCACAGCCCGGCCTTTGTCCGGGCGGCCATGGCGCTGTTTGCTCAGTGCCCGGCTTGTTTTTCCCAGGCCGGCGAGGCAGGCGGAGGCGCGGAAGCCATGGAAACAGCACAGACCACCTGTCCTGCCCAGCGCCGCCCAGTTGTTTTCTCAGTCTCTGCAGACCTCCTGGTGCGCTGGCCCTGCCCCAGCTGGGCCCTGGGCAGAATGGGACTCCTGTCCCCGCCTCCCCACCCCCGGACCTCAGCTGATAGAGGGAGCCAGGGCCTTCTGGAGCCCTGCAGTCCCCTCCCCTGCTCCCGGCACTCACCAGACACGGGCTCTGTGGATCGTGGGGACTGAGGGCGCCTTCCTCTGCCTCACCCCGCCTCCCTTCTCCAGCCACTCTCTTGTGCAGCCCAGGGAGGAGGCTGGCTCAGGAGAATACTCTGATCAGAGCTCCCCAATATGAAATAGGCTATCTTAAAAGGTGGTGAGCTCCCTGTCATGTGAGGCATGCAAGAGTAGGCTCCTTGGGCTGCTATAAGAAAAACCCTTAGTGTGTGTGTTAGAAATTGATTGTATGAATGACTACGGAAAGAGTTCTTTCTTTTGTTCATTCATTCATGCGTGTATTGACTCAGAAAACGCCAGTGGCCTTTGGCCTGGCCAGGTGCTGGGGGCCAGGTGTGGAGCGTATGAGGGCGAGGTTACCGTCATAATCCCTATTGTCGTGGGACGCAGTCACGTGGGTAAGAGGACGTTGGGGGAGACGCATGACAGTAAACAACTACCGTGTTTCCCCCCAAAATAAGACAGGGTCTTATATTTACTTTTCCACAAGAAGACACCCTAGGGCGTATTTTCAGGGGATGTGTTATTTTCCCCTCAAAGCCTCAGCTTGCAGCACGCACAGGATGGCCAGGACCCGACGGGGAGAGCCGACCTTGTTGGTGGGGCTGCCTGCACCTTTCCGGTCACCCCTGGGATAGTAGCTGTCACGACGGGGCAGATAAGAAGGGCTGCTCGTTTTCTTGACTGCTCCGCGACAAAATGCATGAGTTGTGGAGACACAACTGAGTTGTGCGTAGCCACGCCCATCACTGGGTCCTATTTTCCGGGTAGGGTTTCTATTGCGCAAATGCTTAGACATCCTGCTAGGGCTTATTTTATGGGTAGGTCTCATTTTCGGGGAAACATTGTAGCTCGGGTCAGATGGCTTAGGAGTGAGAGGGACCGGAAGATTGGGAGTCCAGTGCTCTAGTCCACGAGCAGGGAAATCGAGGCATGCAGGGATAGACGTGCCACAGAGAACCTCGGTAAGTCCCCGGAGCTCCTGGGTCCACGGTTATCCGAGCCGCAAGGGCCCACGGGAGTTCCGAGGAGGGGAGACCTCTTCCAGGGCTGGGGAGTGACTCGGGGCAGCTGCAGGGCTGAGGCACTGGGAGGCCTGGTCCATGCATCCGATGGCCACGTCCCGAGCGCCAGTTACACACACCAGGCTGGACTGGGGAACACAGAGAGCATCTGGGGAGAGTCTGCTCTTGGGATTGAATTCCAAGTTAGGACACTCTTGCTTCAAGGGGCTGTGTGGCTGGCTTCAGGCACCAAGAAATTCTGAGCTCCTTACCTGTTCTAGTTAGTTACGACCCGCCCCAAAACTACAGCCGTTTCGTGATGCTCACGAACTCTGTGGGTCAGGCGTCCTGAAAGGGCACAGTGGGGACAACGCTTGCCTGCTCTGTAGTATCCGGTGCCTCACCTGGGATAACTCGGATGGCTGGGGCAGGAACATCTGAGGACCCGCTTCTACGATGGCTTCTCCGTGCACATGGCTGGTGCCGGGGCCAGGGTGACTAGAAGGCTGGAACTGTCAAGCAGCGCGCCCCACACGGCCTCTCCATGCAGCTTGGGCTTCCTCATGGCATGGAGGCTCAGGCTAACGGAACTTGCTTCTTCCTTGGTAACTCGGGACTCCAGCGGAGAAGCTGAGTCAAGCTGACTTTATGAGTCAGCCTCGGAAGTCACCGGGCGGCTTCTGCCACACTCTGCCGGCTGAAGTCATCACGGCCTGTCCAGATTCAGGAGGAGGGGCCTCCGAGCCCACCCCTCAAGGGGAAGGAGGACCGAGGGCTTTGCAGCCATGTCAAAAAATGCCGCGCTAGCCTCCGATTTCCTCCTCTCTGTTTTGAAAATCCTACCGTCTGCCAAGGTTAGGTTTAAGTCCCAAGCCAGAAAAACTTCCTGCTAGTTCCTGTCCCCAGTAATACTTCCTGGCCACCGCTGTGTTCTGGGTTATGATCTCTCTAATTAGTAACAGGGACAGCCGTGAGTGTCACACACCTCACTCTGGGACCAAGCCCAAGTGCTCACACATTATATTTTTCTTGGGTTCTCAGAGCAGTCACAGGAGGCATCTCAGATGGGGGAGGCATCTCACAGGGAGTTTTGCAGGGTGAGTAGGAGTTCTCTAGATTGGCAGTGATTGGGAACAGGTATGGTGAGCTTGGGTGGTTGGGTGGAGCTGGAGGACAGCTTACCTTGAGGCAGGAGGTTTCTCAGTGGGGAAGAGCACAAAGCGGTCCTATGTCTTAGGAGGAGCCCTCTGGCCCAGGTAGCATGAAGACCGCAAGCTGGCCCAGGAGGAGCTGGAACTGGCACTCACCCACAGGCCCCCACAGGTGCCTGCCTACCTGTGCCTGCTGTGTGGTTTCATGAGTCCTGTCAACTCTGCTCTGTGGTGGGTGGGTGGGCATCGTTAGCCCCATCTTACAGATGAGAAAACTGAGGCTCCAAGAGCTTTTTCTGGAATCCAAATTGGGCAGGAGGGCTAGGACCAGGGAGCTCCTCTTATCTCCCCGCAGGGCAGGACACTCCTCCTCTCTCCCAGCACCCCAGCCGCCCCTGAAGTCCCCAACCCCTCTCTGCCCTGACCACGGGGCCCAGAAAGGCCCATTCATGGCTGGTTGTGGGCAGCGGGGCCTCTGGTTCACACCAGCGGGCAGCAGGGAGCACAGTCACATACTCACTCCTGTCCAGTGCCCTTTGTGTCTATAGGAGGGGGAGGGCAGGAGCTGGGGGGAGGGGGTTGGACCGAGGGGAAACTGAGGCCCAGAACTGAGGGGTCAAGGCTCGGCCTATGCCATTAGCTTGCACCTGGTTTCTCTTCGTGTCTGGCCATTCGGTTCCGGCTCTCAAAATAAATCCTCTGCCCACCTGGTAGCTGGCCGGCACGGTGGTGCCATGCTGCCTGCCCGCCGCAGCCAAGCCCAGTCACCCCGAAACGCTGACAAAAGCCAGCTGCCCTCCCAGCGGTCGCCCGGCAGGCAGACACCGGAGGCGTGAGGCCTGCCCCCGTCTGGCGCGGAGGCTGCCAGGAGGGCCCTTGCAGAGCTCTTCCCCACGCCGGCTCCCAGGGGCTTTGCGCTCCTTTCTGGAATGGCTTCCCGATGAGGTAATGCAGCTCGGGGCGGGAGGCGCTGCTGGCCGGGCCCCAGCCGGGCTGCAAGATGGCTGCCTCGGCCTCCGCGCCCTGCCTGCCGGACGCGCCAGGCGGGCCGGGCGGCCGGGAGGGGACGGACGGGACTTGGGGCAGCACGCCTGGCCACCTTGCTCGGGGCAGCCAGCGGACCTGGCTCTTCTCCCAGTTAGGCATCTCCGGCCTCAGACCGGCGGAGGCCGAGGCCTGCAGCCTCACGCCATGCTCAGAGCCCCGTGCCCACGCGGGACAGAGGCCTGGAGGGGCGCCCGTGCCCAGTGTCGCCTCGAGAGTCCCTGCTCTTCCCTGCGCCCCGGGGGCGAGCACAGGCCTCCCGCACTCCTGGCGCCATGCGCTTGCTCCGACCTGCCTGGCCGCCTCTTCCTGGAACGCGAGTCTTTTCCGGCCACACAGCAGAGAGCGCCGAGGCCGCCCGCCCTCCGTGCGGGAGCCAGGGGGGCGTCGTGCCGGCCAGCAAGGACGGCTGGAGCGCCGCCCACGCCTGGTGCCTCTCGGGGCCTCTCCTGGCCCCATGAGAGGGTGGCAGCCCCTTCCCGGTCCCCTGCCAGGCTCCTCTGCAGGTGGGACCTGCCCGGGAGAAGCTGGTGAGAGACAGGAACTGAGCAGGGAAGTGGCCCAAGGCGTGACTCACCTTCCTCACCCACGCGTTTCCCCCACTCCCTGCCAGCCGGTGCTGGGCGGCCCAGGGCCACAGGAACCGGCCCGACCCGGCAGCCCCAGACCTCCCAGGCAGGGGAAGGGACACTAAGGACTGGAACCGGCAGCCACGTGAGGCTGGTGGCCGCAGTGACCTGGCACTGGAGCATCCCAGGGAGGACCCAGTGGGGACCCACAGAGGCCCTGGGGGCTGCAGGAGGGTCGCCTGCCCCAGGGCCGAGCCCAGCGGTGGACCCAGCAGGGCCCTGCTCTGGGTGGGACTGGGGCGGGTGCTGGGCCCACGGCCTTGGCCAGGGGTGTCCCGGGGGAACGAGGCGGGCCTCGGCGCCTGCAGGCCCAGCCGGGCCGCCTCTGACTCGAAGCTTGTTGTGCAACATTGGCCAAGCCCTCGCCCTGGCAGGGCCTCAATTTCCCCATCTGCAGACAGGAGGCGGAGGGGGTGGGGCCTCCCCGGACTCGAGCCCCTGGTCTGGCCACGCAGGCCTGCGGCTGCCTCTCCGCCTGGCCTCGCGGCTCTGCGCCGGAGGACGCAGCTGGAGCCCGGCCCAGCGCCCCTGCGCACAGATGCGGGCGGGAGGCAGCGGCAGCACCAGGGCCGGCGCCCAGACTCCTCTGCTGGCCCCGAGTGACCCCACTGGGCGCTGTCTTCCCTCCTGTTTCACAAAGCTCAGGCTGGAGAGCCCGCCTCCCGCTCCCCGAGCGCGGAACTGCTCCCTCTGCTGCCCCCTGGTGGGCGAAGTGACACAAGGCGGCCCGACGCAGAGCCCCTGGCAGCCACGGGGCCACGGGTACCCCAGGGCCACAAACGCCCACAAGGTCATGTCATGGGCACCCACAGGGTCACGAGCACCCACAGGGCCACAAACACCCACAGAGTCACTGGCACCCACAGGGCCACGGGCACCCACAGGGTCATCTCATGGGCACCCACAGGGCCACGGGCACCCACAGGGTCACGAGCACCCACAGGGTCACAGGCACCCACAGGGTCACGAGCACCCACAGGGCCACAAACACCCACAAGGTCATCTCATGGGCACCCACAGGGTCACGAGCACCCACAGGGTCACGAGTACCCACAGAGTCACTGGCACCCACAGGGTCACAGGCACCCACAGGGTCACAGGCACCCACAGGGTCACTGGCACCACAGGGTCACGGGCACCCACAGGGCCACAAACACCCACAGAGTCACGAGCACCCACAGGGCCACAAACACCCACAAGGTCATCTCATGGGCACCCACAGGGTCACGAGCACCCACAGGGCCACGGGCACCCACAGGGCCACGGGCACCCACAGGGTCACGGGCACCCACAGGGCCACGGGCACCCACAGGGTCACGGGCACC
>VSMD01080186.1:0-14945 GCA_008750895.1 Mirza zaza
GAGGTGGGCGGATCGTTTGAGCTCAGGAGTTCGAGACCAGCCTGAGCAAGAGCGAGACCCCATCTCTACTATAAATAGAAAGAAATTAATTGGCCAACTAATATATATAGAAAAAAATTAGCCGGGCATGGTGGCACATGCCTGTAGTCCCAGCTACTTGGGAGGCTGAGGCAGCAGGATCGCTTGAGCCCAGGAGTTTGAGGTTGCTGTGAGCTAGGCTGACGCCATGGCACTCACTCTAGCCTGGGCAATAAAGTGAGACTCTCTCTCAAAAAAAAAAAAAAAAAAAAAAAAAGTAAAAACACCCAAAACCTCCTCTGACCCCACATCTGCCTGTAGCTATTGACAACTTCTCACTTATCCAAAAGTCCTTGAAGTAACTGTCTATACATCTTTTCTCTTCTCCCACTCCCTCTTAAACCTACTCCAATCAGGTCTTTGCCTCTCCTTCAAACTCTACTGTAACTTCACGGGAACTGCTTTTGTCAAGGTCTCCAATAACCTCCTCATTTTTAAAACTCAATGAGCAGTTTTCGGTCCTTATTTTGACTCATCAGCAGCATTTTCCTCTTGAAATACTTCCTTTTCTTGGCTTCTGGGACGTTTGCCTTCAATTTTCTTACTACTTTCTTCTTTGTTTATTCCTCCACTTCTCTCTGACCTCCTTGACCTCTTAGAATGCCCAAAGGCTCAATCCTTAGACCTCTTCTCTATTCTATCTGTGCTCTCTTCAAAGCAATTTCATACCCTGGCTTTAAATGTCATCTACATATTGATGACTGCCAAATTTATAACTCTGTAATTTTTATCTTTCCTCTGACTCCAGACAGGCATATCTAATGTCCTATACAACATCTCAAGTTTAATATGTCCAGCTAAACTCATGATATACACCCCCCCAATCTACTTTTCCAACAGATTTTCCATCTTAGTTAATCCTGAATTTTCCTCATCTCAGTCGATACCTGGCAGATTCTACTAGTTACTCAGAGCTCAAGCTTAGAATTATCACTGATTTTATACCTTGTCCTCTATAACCGAGGTCCCCAATCTTTTTGGCAGCAGGGACCAATTTCACGGAAGACAATTTTTCCATGGACTGGGATGGGGAGAGGCAGGGATGGTTTCAGGATGATTCAAGCATATTACATTTACTGTGCAGCCAAATGTCTCTGCTAATGATAATCTGCATTTGCAGACTCTCTTCAAGCGCTAGCATCACTGCCTCAGCTCCACCTCAGATCATCAGGTATTAGATTCTCCTAAGAACTGGGCAACCTAGATAGGTCCATTGCCTGCACAGTTTACAGTAGGGTTTGCAATCCAATGAGAATCTAATGCCCCCATTGATCTGACAGGAGGCGGAGCTTATGCAGTGAAGCAAGTCATGGGGAGCAGCTGTAAATACAGATGAAGCTTCCCTTTCTCAGCCTCCTGCTGTGCAGCCCACATCGTAATAGGCCACAGACAGGTACCTGTCTGGTCCGCGGCCCAGGGGTTCAGGACTATAGCTCTGTAACATTACATCTGGCCCCCAGTTCCCTTCTGACCTCAACTTCCATTACTCTCCCTCTTTTACTTAGCTGTAGCCATAGTGGCCTCCTTGCTGTACCTCAAATACTCTTAGATTATATCTTTATACTTGGAAATTTCTACCTGAAAATCTTAGCCCTCAGATGCCAGCATTTTCTTCCTCCTTTCCCTTAAAGTCTTTGCTCAATATTTTTCCTCCTTAGCACTTAACATTATCCAACATATTATGATTTTTATTTGTTTACCTTACTGTGTGTCTACTCCACTAGAATACAAGCTATGTGATAACAGGGATTTTTGTTGTGTTTTCTGTTTTGCTCCTAGCATCTACAACAGTAATGGAAAGTACTTATAAGTATTTAGTGAAAGAAAGAATGAATAAATGAATACTAGAAAAGGGAGAAAGGCAGCTGTGAACATAAATAAATGAAGAGAAAGTTTCATGGGGTCACTGGGCTTTTAAGTAGCTGTATGGTCTTTGGTATCTTCAGAGGGATTGAAGAAAATCATTTTTCATGAAATAAGAACAGAATGTAGGGAAAGATTTAAAAAGAAAGATCTCTGGAAACTTATTAATAGAAATATGGCTGCTATAATTTTTAAATCAACTGCAGGAAAAGAATGCAAAATGGGGAAAATCTCATAGAACTTAGAACAAAACAGAAAATAATGGAAAAAGAGAAAAAGTTATGGGAAGCAGAGAACCAATTCCAGAAAGAGAAAGCAAGTGGAAGAAAAAAAAATGAGATATAATTATTAAGGAAATAATTGTTTAAATTTTTCTAAGCTTAAGAAAGGTCTTTAAATTAAAAGCGCCCATGAAAAACCAAGCAGGAAGAAAAAGAGAGAGAGAAGGAAGGAAGGAAGGAAGGAAGGAAGGAAGGAAGGTAGGAAGGAAGGAAGGAAAAGAGAGAGGGAAGGGAAGGGAGAAGGGGGAAGAGAAAAGGAAGAAGGGGAGGGGAAAGGGGAAGAGGAAGGGAAAGGAGAAGGGGAAGGAAAAGGGAAAGGGGAAGGGGAAGGGGAAGGGAAGGGAAGGGAAAGGAAGGGAAGGGAAAAAAGTCCACAGGAGAAACTTCTGCAGGCAATAAAAGAAATAAGAAATGAAAAGAAAAACCAAGCAGGGAGAAGGGAAGAATACCCATACCTAACCACATTATAAAATTCCTGAAACAAGAAAGATAAAGAGAAGAACACACTTTCATTGAGGAAAAAATTTTTTTAATTAAAATTTTTTTAAATAACAAAAGGACAAAAATCAGACTAACAGAAGATTTCTAATTGCCACCTAAAATGAATCAATGATAATTTTTTAGAACTCTACATATTTTTCCTTTTTTAAAGATACAAAAACATATAGATAAATTTGATGCCACATATATTTCCTTTCTCAATTCCACCATCCATAGTTCTTAAAGAAAATTATTTTTGAACCTAGAATTCCACATTCAGCTAAATTGTTAACCATACATGAAGGCAACATAAAATCACTTTCAAATAGTCAAAGACTCAGAAATTTTACTTCCCAGGCACCTATATAAGGTAATTATGAAGATGTTCTCCAACAAAATCAGGATGTAAACTCAGAAAGAGTAAGATGTGAAACTAAACTAGGAAAGAAGAAATCCCCAAATGAGAGATAATGTGGTAGCTTAAGAAATTAATTAACTGGTAAATTCCATGCAAAATGCCTCCAAATAAGAATGGAATATATTCAAAGCAATAGATATAAGGGCTAAGGATCTGGGTAATATTGGTCACTTAATAAAGAAATAGTATATTTTTTCAATAAGAAAAAATAAAATTAATTAAAAACTCCACGAAAAAAAAAAAAAAACCTGGATAAAAATACTATGGTCCAAATATAAAACAAACTAAAATGTGACATTATTTGGAAGTGGTAGGATACAATGTTAGGAACTTTGTCCCTTCAATGGTGCAAGGGCTGTAACATTAAAACTATGGGTGAGGAAATATGATTAGAAAATACTTATGATCTCTACATTGAAAACTAATTTAGATAGAACAGTTAAAAACAGAATTAATTAAAAGTGTAGACTTTGAAAAGTGGGATTTTTAAAAATCTTGTTTACATATTCCATTTGATTAAAAGTGTAACATGATACAAATTAAGAATGATGGTAACAGTTACTAAAACTGTTGTGTAAAAATGTGATAAGAAACAGGGTATTCACACTGTCTCAAAAAATCTGCTCACAAATTCCTTATTAATTGCCAAGGGAAAAATAATAACTTCCGTGGACAAACCTGGCAGACCACATCTTACCAACTAATCAAACTTAGTTATTAATAACATGGACCATGCAGTTTCAGTAAGAAACAAAGTATAACAGAAAGGTATTAACAGACGGAAAGAGAAGAGACAGCCTCAATGAGGACGAAGAATAGATGGGTGATACTCTGCCATCTCCTTCATTTTCAACCTTATTCTCATTTTTGACTCATCAAACAGTATGTTTCACAATTTCATATACAGTCACCTATGTTAATGACCCTTAAGTTACTTATAATTGAATTTTTTCTAAATTTCACAGCATTATTTCCCAAATGCCACTAGGCATCTCTAACCTTTATTTCTTTGATTCTTCACACTTACTATATTATCTTCCTCTCCATCCAACCCTCTTCTGGCATTCCTTCTCGACAAGTAACATTCATACACACCTTCATCCAAACAAGAAATCTTAGCCATCTTCAATTTATATTTTTTCTCCTCATCCAACACCCTGCTCAATTCTATATCAGTTTTTTAAAATATTATTAAATACCAACTATTTACTACCTATCTTGTTATACGTCAGAGAAGAAAAGATTAATAGGACACAAATCTCTAAATTTTCTCACTAAAATTTGGTTCATATTCATTCTATCTTCCCCGTTCCCAATGCCATAGTCTTTGTACAGATAGGCCCTCATTGTCTACTATATGTTCTAACTCATCTTTGTATCTACAATCACCCCTCTTCCCTCATATCCTACAACAGAATTTGTTTTTTTTTTCTAAATATCAAATTTCCTCATTTCATCACCCTGTTAAAACTAGCAATGTCATAATTAATGTTAATGCCAAATGTAAAAGCTAGTAAAAGTCAATGACTAGGAAAAGTATTAGTAAATGGCTATGAAAAGTATTTTTCTATGACAATTAACAGCATGTCCTTTTAACATATGAGAAGTCTTAGAACACATATTTGCATAATTTTATTCAAAAAGGTAAATCTGCTTTTTATATAAAGTCCTAACACAGCTTACAGAGAAACTAACAATAAACGCACTCAGTATATCTATTTATAGGAATTAAACCTAAGCCTTAAAATCAAATTATTATAGCTCATTTTAATTAACAGTTAAGAAAATGGACAATTGGAGCAAATTCTTACAAACACCGATAATGAAAATTTTTCCCCATTGGGTAGTTCTTGATAGTTCCTTCCAATCTAAAACTTATTTAAACCCAACTCTGGGCCTCCCAGAGTGCTAGGATTACAGGTATGAGACACCACGCCAGGCCCCAGATAAAGCTTTAATGGAGTATCTACATTACCCCGAACAGAATAAATGTTGAAGAGGAAGTATGGGAATATGCTTTGTTCTACAATCATTACATGAAACTTTAAACTGTGTATTTACCATTAGACTAGAATGGACTGAAATGCCTAACATATGCCAGGCATGCTGGCTCATACCTGTAATCTTAGCACTCTGGGAGGCTGAGGCAGGAGGATTACTTGCAGTCAGGAGTTTGAGACCATCCTGAGCAAGAGATCCATCTTTACAAAAAATAGAAAAATTAGCCCAACATGGTGGCGTGTGTCTATAGTCTCAGTTACTCAGGAGGCTGAGGCAGGAGGCTGAGGCAAGAGGATCGCGTGAGCCCAGGAGTTTGAGGTTACAGTGAGCTATGATCATGCCACTGCACTCTACCCGGGCCAATAGAGCGAGACCCTCTCTCAAAAAGAAAAAAAAATGCCTAACATAAACCCTGTACTCCTGAACCCAACTTTCTAAGTAAAAAGGATGTATCATCAATCTTCATATAAATGTATGGAAAAATTATTTCATAGACATTGGCATAAAAGATTTTGCTTCAAGAACTTGTAACCATAAGTAAGTCATAAGTAATTTTAAGCTATGTTACCTACTAAAAAAAAAAGGTATTTAGAGAAAGAAACCTAAAGAGAATATCAGTGCTGTGGTTTCCTGCCATAATATACACATATACACAAACACACCGTGAAACTCTTCACAAATGATTGAGTTTTGTTTATTCATAAAATATACTTATTTGAACAGAAAAACTTAAGTCTAAAAGGAAACCTGAGGTTTCATTCATTTCTCTACTAATAATAGTTTTAAAACCTGTTCTTTGAAAATACAGTACAATTATGAAACAGATGATGAGAACCAAAAGCAGCAGAAAGAGCAAAAACAATTTAGACTATTACTTCCTGCTTAAATCACCTATATATATTTTTTAATCTGAGGAAAGACATTTACATTGTGAACTTATTTTCCCATCAGAAATTTAAAAGTATAACATCTACTTACCAACCCAATACAGTTGCTTAAAGCCACTTTAGTTGTACTACGTTGATCTTGCAAATATCCTGTGTAATGACAGTTGTCTAAAAAATCATGTTTCCATTGGGGTCCATCTTTACCCCAATATTCTACTGTAAAATATTTGGACACAAAATCTGTATTGAGAGTCAAGTTTAGATGAAAATGCTTGCCATAGGCTGAAAGTTTAAAAAATAACTTAGATACTGCCTGCTGTGGATCAATAGGGTCCATACTCCGTCTTCTCCTTGAGTGTTTATCATTTTTCACAGTAAAGCTGAGAAATGCTCCATTTTGATCAACCCTTATTGGAATAGTTAGCTGGTAGTGTTCGAGGTAAGTCAGGAATTCCTCTTTGTAATCACAAGGCAGAGAATCCAGAAAAAAAAAAAAAATGAAAGAAAAAAAATTTAACAGAACATAGAAGAAGCAATATAAACAACTATGTCAGTTAAAACTCTGCATCATTATATGTGAGGTATGTACAAAAAATGTTATATTAAATAAAAATGAAAGAGTAAAAGTTTAAAATTTAAAGATTAATTAAATTACAATTAGTTTAAAATTACTTGCAAAAGTAATTTTGTTTAAAATTTAATTTTCAAAACATGGATTCTGAGAACTAAAATTCTATAGGAAGTATGAAAATTTTACATTGAAATAAAAAGCAATGAGAAGCATACATATGTAAAGAAAACTTTAGCTCAGATAAAATCTGTTTTTGAAAATTATCCAAAAGAGAAGCTTTACAGCCTTTTAGAAATTATTTTTAAAAAAACTCATCAGTGAGGATGTAAAATGCTATAGCCACTTTGAAAAACAGTCTGACAGTTCCTCAAAATGTTAAACATGGAGTTACCATATAATCCAGAAATTCTACTCTCAGTTATACATACAATAGAAATGAAAACACACATCCACATAAAAACCTGTATGTGAATGTTCTTACCAGAATTATGAAAAATAGCCAAAAATCAGCCAGGCACAACGGCTCATGCCTATAATCCCAGCATTTTGGGAGGCTAAGGCAGGAGGATTGCTTAACCCCAGGAGTCCAAGGCTGCAGTGAGCTATGATCATACCACTGTACCCCAGCCTGGGTGACAAAGCAAGACCCTGTCTCTAAAAATAGCCTAAAGGAATCCCAGATTTTCATCAATTCATGAATTGATAAAATGTGGTATATTCACACAATGGAATATTTTGCAATAAAAAGGAATGCAGTACTGATACAAGCTATGACATGAATGAGTCTTCATAACAACAGCCTTCATAATCAAAGTTCATTATCTAACATTTAAAACATTATGCTGAGTAAAAAAAGCCAGTCACAAAAGACCACATATGATTTCATTTATATGAAATATCCAGAATAAGCAAATCTCTAGAGACAGAAGTTCAGAGGTTTAGAGGTTACCTACAGCTGGGAGTGAGAGAGAGTTTGGAGGGAATTTGGCAGTGACTGCTAATGGGCATAGGGTTTCTTTCTAGAGTGATGAAAATGTTCCAAAATTGATTATGGTGATGGTTTTACAATACTGAAAATACTAAAAACCACTGAATTATATACTTTAATGATATGTGTATATCTCAATAAAACTGTTAAAAATTTAAGATTGACTAAAAATTCAAACGACTATTAAACATATTTTCCTCACTTAGATGTACTAAATATTACCCATCTACTTTCTCAGCCATACCTTCCTTTAGTTAGGTTTACCACTAAGGGAAACCAAATGTCTGCCTATTGCCTCATTGTCTGTACATGAAGTTTACCCACAAATATAAACTCCCATGAAACCATAACCTAATGGAAATAAATTGAAAGACATTATTTTACTTCTTATAAATAAGAGTTAATACTAAATGTCATGGCTTCACTGATCTACTTTGAAAGCCATACTTTTTGCACATGGACTTCTAGACATATAAATCAATCTATAATAGTCTTGAAAATCTGGCTCATCAGCACCAAAAAAAGTGTGTTACTATGCATTCATGGGGCGAAATTCAAAAGCTATGCCTTTTAATAATTTCGTAAGGATGAAACTGGTCCATGGAAAACAAAATGACATTTACTCCTGGGGCCTTCTTTGTTAAGATCATTTCTATGATATAAAGTTTAATTCTATAGATTAAAAGTATAAGAATTAGAATTTGAAAAGTTCAACTTCTTACAATTCTCACTCTTTTACTTGGTCTTGCCTATAAACCCTAGCAATGAATGAGCCTATTAAAGTTTAATATTCAGAAGAAGAGGGCCTGGGTCTATCATTTTCCAAGAAAGACTGGCTAACTTTAAAATCCACAGGATGTTAAATACTAGTTGGACATGTTAAACAGACTCTTAGAGCCTTTAACATTGAAACCAGCACTGAATTGACACAGTAGGCCTCCATTCCTATCACTACATATCCCACAGAAAGTATTCATACTAACTACTCAGAATCTTTTCTTATCCAATTAATAGCAATGTTTCCTGTCAGTTTCAAAAGCAGAAATCCTACCTTGAGAACTGTATGAAAGCCTGTGGTCACTATGACATTCCGATGAAGCCATGATGAGGCTCAATATCCAGGTCAACGTCTTCCACAAAATTTCCATAATTTAGAAAATTGGATGATTTTTTTGGAGGGCTACCTATGTGCTATAGAGTCAATACCATACCAAAATCGAAGCATAACAATTTTATTTCTTTAAAACTTCTTGCAAATTAGCCATTAGATGTTTCACTGTTTAACGGGAACTTTTTTCCAACATCCTGTACTTTCTTCTATATCTGGATTCATTTTCTCAATCCAAAATGAAAAAATAATGATGGAAAAAATTTTCATAAGCAAAGCATTAGACTAATTAGTTATTATAGTATGGCCATTTTTAACCTAGAAAAACAAAAACAAATTTAAGTTAACTGAAAAATATCCTAAATGGACAGATCTGCTATTTATTACTGAATGCTTGCCAAAAGACACAACTACAAAATAACTTAATATAGTTCAGTTAGACCATTGTTGTTCTTTACAGTCTAAATACAGATGTAAGAGATGTTAGCAGCATAATGCCAGAGCTACTTAATAATCAAAGAAGGAACCTGAAATCATAATTCTTTTAAATTTTTAAGAGAATTCATTTTTGTCTGTATCAAATTAAACTTCTAAAATACCAAAACATATTTATTATTACACTTGACTTTATCTGGAAATCTTATATGATTTACAAAGCAACTCATGTGAGGTAACTTCAACTCCCTGGAATGTAACTGAAAAGAAAAGAAATTTTTTTTTTTTTTTTTTTTTTTTTTGAGACAGAGTCTCACTTTATTGCCCAGGCTAGAGTGAGTGCCGTGGCGTCAGCCTAGCTCACAGCAACCTCAAACTCCTGGGCTTAAGCAATCCTGCTGCCTCAGCCTCCCAAGTAGCTGGGACTACAGGCATGTGCCACCATGCCCGGCTAATTTTTTCTATATATATTAGTTGGCCAATTAATTTCTTTCTATTTATAGTAGAGATGGGGTCTCGCTCTTGCTCAGGCTGGTCTCGAACTCCTGAGCTCAAATGATCCACCCACCTCGGCCTCCCAGAGAGCTAGGATTACAGGCTTGAGCCACCGCGCCCGGCCAGAAAAGAAATTTTTAAAACTTCATTTCAGGTATCACAACAGATTTCAAGTCCTATCTCATGTACTTTACTTTCAGCTAACAATCTCATCAAGAGTCAGTGTCTTCATACTTTATACAGAACAATAGCACATTGACTACCTGATTTTCCAGCATATAGAAGATTAGAAGAAAATAACTAAGGAACTAAAAACTAGCCAATAATATAGCAAAACAGTGACAAAAAAAAAAAAACAATTTCTAGTTTTAGAATCCCAAAATGATATAATTTTGGGTAGAGGCAAACGGTTCTTATATAGTTTAATAGTTCTTATTGTATATATAACTGTGTCAGAGTTCAATATCTGACATTCATACTATGCCTGAATCTGAAATAAAAATTAAATACTTTCAATAAGATAAATTACTATTAAGTTAGAGAAGTACACAAAAGATATTAGAAAGATTTGATTTTCATCCCTAATATATGAAATTATCATATAATAAATGCTTACTACATATTTGTTGGTCTAAAAAATAGATGAGTAAATGAATGAATAATGAATAATGATCAAAATAAAACCACTTTAGGCATATAAAAGAATATTTGGTGCCATTCCACTCCAGCAAGGGCAACAGAGTGAGACTCTGTCTCACAAAAAAATAAGATAGATAAATAAATAAGAATATTTATAGTTAACTGGAAAATTAACTTACGTGGAACACTTCATTCCCTATGGTGCTAGAAATATTGGTTATTACAACATAGAAAACAACCACAACCATTTAAAATTTCTATCATCTGTCTTTACAAGTTATTAAACTGCTAAATCTTAGAAAAACTAATTCATTAATCAACAAATATTGACTTACTATGTTTAAAAGATGATGCTATAACAACATAAGAACATAGAAAAGAAGGGATACAGAAAAGATTAAGACACAATCCTTGCCCTTAGGGAGCTCATAATTAAATAATGCAAAAATTCAAGGCAGACAAATGCCATAATAAAGTTATGGAAAGGTGTTATAGGAGATCAGATGAGGGAGATGACTTCTGGGTCAGAAAAGGATGTATCAAGGAATGTCTATGAAAAAAGTAGCATTTGAGATAAGTCCTGGAAGATGAATTTCACAAGTCAAATTGTTGGAGGTAATCATTACAAAGAGAAGAAATGTGTTCCACAAACTCCACAAAGTCAAGAAGAAAAAAAAAAACAGGAAATAGTAAATGGTATTAGTAATAATAGTAATAGTGCATTTGGTTCCTATACAAAAGATTAACAGGTAATATCCAGAAAGGTGGTTTAAGGTCAGACTAAAAATAAAGAACTTTAAATATATATTGCTTCTTGTAATCTCCACAACACTCATGTGAAGTATATTGCCCCTATGGCAGACTCTGATGACCCCAATAATTCTGCTACCTCAGAATTATTCTGCTACCTCATATCCATGCCCTTATGTAATACCCTCCCCTCAAATAATTTGATTCTAACCAATAGACTATTTCAACATTGAGGGGATGTTACTTCCATGATTAGATTCCAAAATAATCTGACTTCCATCTTGCTAGCCAACTCTTTCCCTCGTTGATTTAGATGAAGCAAACTGTCATATGAAGAGGCAGGCATAGCAAGGAATTGAGAACATCCTCCAAATGTTACCAACAAGGAACTGAGGCCCTCATTTCGACAGTATGCAAGAAACTGAATCCTGCTCATTCATATGCAAGCGTAGAAACAGATTCTTCCCCAGTCAAGCCTTCTGCAGACAATCATTGCCACCACTTTGATTGCAGTCTCATGAGACCCTAAAGCAGAGGACATGGCTAATCCATGCCTGGACTCCTGACCCAAAGAAACTGTCAGATACTGTGTGTTAAGTCATCAAATTTGTGGTAATTTGTTATACAGTAATTGATAACTAATACAGCTGCCAATTTGCAAATATAGAAGCTGAAACTCATAGAAGTCAGATAGATTAAAAAAAAAAAAAAACCCAGCAGATCCCAGATTTACACACACGCTACCTGGATCTAAAGTCTAAATTCTTTATATTACATCATGCTTTCAGTTTAAAGCACTCCAATTTAAACATTCAATAGCAGTTGATAACAACCAATGTCAAATTCATAAATGGTATTGATTAGTTAATGTGAATAGTTTTTAAAACTTTACATATAGCAATTGTTTCATCTCAAAATTACTTCTACAATGATTTAGGCAAGACAGCAGGCACTATAAATCCCTTCTCAGGTAAAAATCTGTAAGAGATTAAGTCATACCATTATTAAATAACAGTAATAAAAAGAATTCAGTTATCCTGGTTTCCAACCTACTTACACAGAGTCTCCATACTCCAGACTTGGGATATTAAAGTATAATAGTTGCTTCACGAAAACATTCATTCTCATTGTTTTAATTGTTTCCAAATCACTGGAGTGTTTTGAGTAATAATGCCTGACATTAAATAAGTCCCTTATATACTTTAAATTGTAATCTTCTTTTAAAGAAGAATATATTATTAACATATTTGAGGTAATTTACTAGTGGTGATAGATTTGTACTGAAGCATCCTTTTTTCTCCTATTTTCCTGGGCTTTGAAACTAATGACAAATTTACAGCATAGTTGGCTGGGGTTAGGAAACAACTATTCTTCTCCCTTGAGAAATTTCCTGCTCTTCTCAGTTTTGGAACTGTTATAGTTTTGTAACCTTCACTCTTACCTACTGTCCTGTAAACGCCCAAATTAATTAAGGCAGTAGCATGGAGAAAAATAGTAATAGGGAACTATTTGGCCAGAAGTAGACTAACATATGATTTCAGGATGTGCAGTAAAAAGGGCATTGGTGCACAGTAGAAAGAGCAGGAGCTTTGAAGTTAAATAAACCAGGGTTACAGTCTTGGTTCCACCACTAACTATAATATCTGGTACATGGGCACTCAATAAATTTCAGTTTCTTTCTCCTTTCTCGCTCACTTTCTGTTTTCTCTCAAGCCTCCAGTGCTCAGTGAAGACACTTAACACTAAGTAAATGAGTTGGCTAGAGAGCAACTAAAATCAATACAATTAATGTATCTAACCACTCTTAGTCACCTACACAGTAAGAGTGAATGGGTTAATCTACTTCCTGACACCTGCTGGGGAGGTTAATCTGGACACCATAAACAAACATGTATAGGCTCTGACTTTTCCAGGTATAGTTTTCAAAGTTCAAGCTAACATCAAAATACTAGACAATTGTACTAGAAATCATAATGCATTAACTCTTTAAGTTGCATAGCAGAAAGTACCAATGTTGTGGAAAGTACAACAGCTTTGAGTCCTTGTCTGATTCCAAGTTACTTAAATTCTCTGGATCTGTTTCCTCATTTACAGAATCATGATAATAACATTCACCTTACAAAGATTTGTTGAGAGACTAAATTAGATAGCACATAATATAAAGTATCTGCATATTTCATTTTAATGGCCAAATAAATGTTAGCCCTCCATTATCTAACATCACTTTTTAAAGACCTTCCTTCAAAAATAGTTTCATGTTCCTCTTTCCCTAAAAAATGTGGAATAGTTGGATATGATGATGGAGTTAATCAATGAGGTTATATTGTCTTTTAAAGCAAACAGTAAAGAATTTAGATCATGATAATTTTACTTATAGTATTTTAAATTTGAAAACAGAACCAAAACATACATTTTACTTTGATTTCACATATCCTTTTTCCCCCTAACACAAATGTACCAATATGGTTAAGAGATCATTTACCCGCTTCCATGGACCAAAACTATACTAGCTGAGCAGCAAAAAGATCATACTGATTCCCTCAGTAGACTGCCCTGGCTAAAGGGTATTACTTGTCTTTTTCCTCTATCATTTTTACTTCCCACTCAAATGATCTGGGAGGAGCCAAGGCAATAATTTCCTCTCATGAACTATTATTATGAAGCTAAAGAACATGTACAACATCTTTCATCCATCTTACCTAAGTTATTTATCTAAGGTTGATAAATGGTCAACCTTGGTTTATCCATGGTCTCCATGGCAGAAGCAAAAGTACCATGCTGCCTTCAGGTATTTAATTTTATTTAATATGTGAAAACTAACTTCTGATTTCATTTTCCATTTATTCTCTCAACAAGGTTATCTATGCTAAAGATATAACTAGGCTCTAATTATAAGGTTTCCAGATCATGGATAAACTTTGTGAGATTGGTTTCCATGGAAAGGTGTAATTAAACATATAAATTACTCAAAACTTACCTATGAAGAAAAGCAAATGAACCAAGACCAAAAATACAAAACACAATTTACAGAACTCAAGCTTTAAATTACATATAGTCCCAAACTTTTTTCCAGATAATAAGGTAAGTATACATTATCTGTATTATACCTTTTTCTGAAAAACAGAAACAATACCTTTTTCTCTTGAGATTAGCTTGATCATCAATCATGTCTTTTGTAGAACTAAAAAAGCTTATCCATCTCTTCCCTGTTCATTCTGTCCCCCCCAAAATATTCCAAATATGCTGTTAACTCTTCTCATTAAAGAAGTTAAACATGTTAACTCTTCTCATTAAAGTCACAAACAAGGTAAGATTTGGCATAGAGGCCCATTCTAAACCACTAGTGTCTACTCATGGTTGCTAAGGAAATAAAGAGGAAGTGGTAAGAGTAGACAAGAGCAGGAATTAATCTTACAGGTATTGGAACCAGATATCAAAAGTATTACAATATTTCAGTTCTTGAGGTTAGAGGTTTTTCTTTTTGGTAATCACAAAAATATTAATAGCACTACACAGATTTCATTTGTAGCCATTTATGGCAAATGAATAAATTTCATTTGCTTGAAATCAACTTACTTGCCTCTATATACTATTCTTCAAAAATCCAAAACACAAATGATTAAATTTGAGCACTAAATTAATACAAACCAGACTGCAACTACCACTTTGCTGAAACACAGGAAAACAATTATCTCCAAAATTAATTTTCTTAATTTCCTTCAACTACACCAATTTTGTTACATTTCTTTTCCTGTCATGAATTCTGTGAACTGTCATTTCAACATCTAAAAGTTTCAGTCTACCTAAGCTTAAAAATGAAAGAAAAAAGAAAAAAATTAGTCCCAAAAATCTGAACATAAAAAATATGTTGAAAAATCACACTTCAGTGTCTTTTTAAAAGTTCCAAGCAATGGTTCAGTTTCCTTTTTCCTCTCTGCTCTGCACACCCTC
>VSMD01080191.1:0-43573 GCA_008750895.1 Mirza zaza
TGTATTCCCCAAATCAATTTTTCCTTGTATAATGGAAATCTGGCCTTGTGACTATTTTGTAGCCAATAATATTTAAGTAGAAATAACATGTACAATTTTTATGATATATACTACTAAAGTAAAGCCACTTAGATAGATGTGGAAAAAATTAGCATCTTTACAACATTGTCTTCCAGTTCATGAAGACAGTATCTATTTATATATAAATTTTCCTTAGCATAATTTTAAAAAGCTAAATTTTCTCCATATTTTTCTTACATAAATTATTTAAGATTTATTTTAAATATTTATTTATGACATTATTCTATGTATCCTTTTTACTATTACATATTATCTAATTACTTACTGCCACAACCAAAAAATGCATTGATTAATTTTAATATCATATATTCAGAAAACTATTTCTTATTAATTCTAGCAATTTAGTTCTAGACTTTCTTTTGGATTTTCTAGGAAGAGCATTACATCATCTGAGATTAATGCTAATTTTGTTGGGTTTTTTAATCCCAATATCTTTTTTTTCCCCATTTGAGCATGTAAATCTGGATATTACCTTATATCTTTTATTTCTTTATATACTTCTGCACAGTCTAGAGTATTCAGTTAGCAATTAGGATGCTGGAATAGATATTATGAAAAAAATTCATTTATAGATGTCAAAATGAGAAAGTGATAGCCCCAAAACTGGCACTTTAACATGCCAAGAGCCCTTAGAAACTGTCTCAGAATCAAGCTCCCTTAACTTCTCTAAATTCATCTTGTTCCAAGGCAAAGGAAAGTTTCTCTCTCTCTCTCTCTCTCTCTCTCTCTCTCTCTCCCTCTCTCTCTCTGTCTCTCTCTCTCTCAGTGTCTTTCTTTCTGGAATTTCCATATCTGACTATGAAAGCTTGTTTCCAAAATGAAGGCATTTATTTCAAGACCCCCTCCCTAGGTATCTCATCAAATAACCAGGAAAGATCAATCACCAGACAGGAGTCATCCCCACACTCAGAAGGAATTTTCATCTGTTCTTCTGAGAGCAGCTCCAAAAGATTACCTAAGAAACTTCATCTTCATAAGAAGATAACCTTTGTTCTTGTGAACCATTATCTGAGCATTAGGCAATTCGTCCCCCCCACCACCATTTTCTCCTTCCCCTGTGAAGAAGGCATTTAAGCTGCAATCATCTGGCCTTTCTTTGAGTTCATTTTTTGTATGACATCTGTGCACCCATGTGCACATTATAGTAATAAATTAATTATGTTTTTCCCATGTTAAGCTGAGTTTTTTTTTTGGTTGTTGTTATAAAGGTGCTAGCTGTGACCTTTTATGTTGGGAGCAGGGAAGGATCACACCCTTTCTGCCCCTACAGTTCTGGTGACAAAGGTGGGATAGCAAACACACGTGACTTGCCACCAAGCCTACAGTCGAGGTCCTGGGACAACTGACAAAAAGCCAGTAAAGAAAGGTAAGAATTTTATCAGGGTTAGTTGTCTCAGATGTCAGACTGTAATGCCTAATGAAGAATGAAGATGGAAGGTAAAAATTTCTCTTCATCCTTTCTTTCCCAATTTCAGGTTGGCAGGAGAAAATAATTTGTTTGGATTATGACTCTTGTATAAATTTGGTTTGGGGATATCTATTTCTTATTGTTCCTTTTCGTTTTCATGGCCTGCCATTTTTTTTTTCCTGTCTATCTCATTTTTTTGTCCTGAGAACTTGGCTTGGCTTCTTGCCTATCAGGGGTGCACAGGTTGTCAGGTCTGTATGTGCAGATGAACAACTGAAAAGGTTGGAACCCCCTAGAAAGCTAATGTACTGACTGTTGCCAACTCTCAAGGCATTGCCTAAATCTTTTTTTGAGCTGGCTTTGAGCGGGGCTCTGGATCTTGTGAGAACTGCTTCTTTGCACTTTTTTGGAGATGGCCCTTGTGTCCTTTGTTAAGTAATAAAAGGCTTATTGGTTTTGGTTTTGAGTCACTTGGCAGATACTTTTAGTTTAAAGAAAGAAGAAAAAAAAGAAAATAATTAAAAAACCAGGAATATTTGCTCTTTATACCAGCTGAAATCTAATAAGAGATTTTTTAAAGTTTTTTTTTTTTTTTTTAATAAAAGTGCTCGGTCAAAAGTCAGCTTAATTAAAAGTCAGCCATGAGATAGGTAGAACTCACTATTCTACCTATCAAAGTCAGCTTAATTAAAAGCTGGTATTCGGGCTACAATTTTTTTAAAGATGTATTTCTGCTTTTTCTCATTTGAATCCTGTTTTGTCCCTCTGGGAATTTTTTTTTTTTTTCAATTGACTGAAACCATTTCTTAAAAATTGTATGTTAAGTCCCTCTATGTGCTTCCTTTCTTGTTGGCATGATTTTTGATGAGAAAAATGTAAAAGTTCTTTGGACTTTCTGGGAAACTTAAGATCTCCCCAAACTGGCTTCTCTAAGACTCATTCTTACACTTACTTCCACTTCTTCTTTTTGTCACTTTTGATCTTCTATCCAATCCTCTTTAATCATTGATGAGTTCCTCTTTAACTCCCTACCTCCTCCACTTGGTGGCCAGTGAATGAAAAATTATTAAGAGAAAACATCAGAGTTCTGGTTATCATGTAGATAGACCTAAGAGAGAGATTTCTAGTGACCCTGAAACACCTTAAATAACACAGTCAAGGCACCACAGACCCTTTTAGGGGCATCTTCTGTCTTTCTCATGGAGCCCCAATAGTCATGGATGGGTTTCACTTGGGTCTAAAGCTCTGGTCTCTTTTACATTGAGTTCTCTGATTTCTTTGGCTTTTGGGAGTATTAAAGTTTACTTTATACCTTAAGTGTACCATTGACCTTTGTGTATGAGGTAGCTAATGAGTTACTAACAAGAGCTGCAACTTTAAAGGTAACTAAAGGTATTGCAATAAATGGTTATTACTACAGGAGACAAACTCTGGCTTTCTACCCTCCTTAATTCTTTGTGCATTTAGATAAGAAAATCCTTAGATTTTTGGCTCAATCAAATGGAATCCAACAGTGAATGGCAATGTGGTATCAAAAAAGTCATTGGCTAGGTTGGTCAGAGGGGATCTTGAAGCCAGGACCATGACCTGATGATGAACATAGTTTGGATACCTGGAGGCTATAGAGCTCTCATCACAGAGGGACAGAATTCCTACAGAGGACAGGCTGATCACAGGGTGAGCTGGTTGGTGTTGGGTCATCAATCAGCTTCAGTGAAATGTCTTGCAGTGAGGTGCACTGTGTAAGAATTACACAGCCAGGCTGCTCTTGGCTATTTTTGCCTTGGCTCTCTGGTACCTGAGATTCAGTGTAGGAATGGGATCCTTGGTTTATGGAGATCCAGGTGCTCTGCCTTCTGATAGTGCCTGCTTTTTAGATGTGTGAGTGTTGGGCGCTAGAAGCTACAAATGCTTTGTTGGACCTATTAGATGACAGGTTCCACTCTGAGCTCAGTAGTCCAGCTGGAAAGGGAGATTAAATTTGAAGCTGTCTATTAAACTAAAATTGGTCTTCTTCCAAAATCATGTGGTGAATTCCTATATTTGTGTGTTACCTTGACATCCAGTTTTAATCTTTGTTTGTTCCATCCATGTCTAATAAACATACCCAAATTGCTTGAAAAAGGTAGGATTCTCTCTCTGTGCTTTGAGATGTAAATTTCTACACTGGTTTCCCTAAAATTTGATAAGGCCTTCGGCCATGTGAGACAGATAAACCTTAACTTGTTCTATTTGCAGTATCACTGTTTATTTTATTATCTAATTGCCCTTATAAAATAGTGAGTTCTACCTATCTCATGGCAAAATTGTAAAATCAAAGGTATAAAATCTTTATTTATGTTTGTCTGTATTTTTACATATACATATGAACATGTCTGTGTTTATATATTATCTACATGTCACCAAAGTGACTTGAAAATAAATTAATATTAACAAAGATAACATTGATTAGTAATTGGATATGCATTTTTGAACTATAGGGTATGAGTTTTGGTGTCTAGCATATAGCATTATGGCTACTTGGCAACAGTCTAGAGTCCTCATGGCGGTGGTTTCATAAGATAATTACTTGGCTCAAGGTGTTACTGAAAGCTTGGCACTTACCTTTGAGGCTGGAACACAAGAACCAAGACAAGTGATTTGACAACAAGGAAAGAGAGAGATTTATTAGTTTGCAGGCAAATGAGGAGGATGGAGACTCCTGTCTGAAATACTATTGTCCTAATAATAAAAAGAAATACAGAGCTTTTAAAGGGTGGGTTCTCAGCTTCAGCAATTGCTGTTCAACTACAGTTTATGATCACTATCTCATCTCCACAGTCCCATGTCTGTTGAAGACAATTCTGTGACCTCTACTCTGGACCTCTGCCCATCATCTCCTGTAGCACAAAGAACAAAAGACATTCCCTCGTCCTCCCCTGCTTCTCAAAGAAAGAGTGGGGGTCGTTTTAAAGAGACAGAAAATATTTTTTGCCATTTTTTTTCAGGCCATTTCTTCTGTTACAAAGGGGGGGGGTGATGTTTTAATGCTCTGTTACTCCAGTGCCTCTCTAGGTCTGTTTGTTTAAAGGGGCTTGTATTCCTCTGATAAAAATTTATTTTCTTCTTTTTTATTTTCACACTTCTCTACATGGTTCCCCTACAAGTTTCCTGGCCTTGTAGTAAATAAAGAATGTCACTTTCTGATAGGCCCAGGAATGTCAAAGTATTTTGGAGACATAGAAAAGAAAGGAATTCATCCAATTCATACAATTATTACAGATACAATCTGAAGGCAATTCAAATCCTTGGCTTGGCTCCTAAGCACCCAAAGTCTCTTTAAGAGTCTAATCTTAGATTCCTTATAAAAAGTTTTCAGCAAAGCCTACTTAAATAAATCCTAAATGATAAATCACTATTCTTACTATACTTCATACAAATAATGAGGCTGAGTTAATAAGTCTAAGTTTATTTTATAAATAAATTGGACTTACTATGATTATCTTTGGTAAAAATGGGGGGAATGGAGAAAGTGACTTTTCAGAAGAAAAACTACAGTCTTCCTGTCATTAAATTGTTTCTCAAGTGTTATTATTTGCTTAGAATTTAAACTAAGTCTTAAATTCTTTACTGGCTGCAATGCTTAAACTAACGTTTCCAAATTTGTATCTCATTTTTTGACTTAGACTCACTGAAACTGAAACTGCCTTTTTCTTAAGATCCTACAAACTAAAGTTAGTGAACTCGGCTTTGAAGAAAATGAATCACAAAAGCTTATATTTGGACAAATTTTGTACATGCATACTGCAAACAAGAAAAATCCATAAGATTGTCATTTGTCTTCTCAACTATCTGTCCTCCAGACTCCAAAGAAACTAGTTTATAGACTATTCCAGACATTAACCATTGTTTTCTTTATGTTTCCAAAGAAGTACTTCCTATTAAAGATCTATTTGCTTGAAACATATGTAGAGGCCTAGCTTTGAGATCCCATCTGCAACACCATTTGATGAAATGAGATACAATTTTTTAATTGAACTGACCTATTTCCAGAAATAAGATCCTTTGCCGCTCAGCTGCTAATATGATTTTTCTCTCCACAGCTACAAATTCAGGTTTTAATGTATGAAACTTCTAAAGAAATATTAGGTAGGGTAATGTTGGGGATCAGAAAGTGATACCCCAAAGACTGGCACTTTGACATGCAGAGAGGCCTTAGAAGCTGGTGCAGAATCAAGCTTCATCTACTGCTTTCTCCTCTTTTCCTGAATTCCTTTTCTGATGATGAAAGCTTGTTTCCAAAATAAAGGCAATTATCTCAGACCCCCCCTCCCTAGGGATCTCATCAAATAACCAGGAAAGATCAACCACCAGATAAAAGAAGAGACTGGGAGTGATCCCCACACCCAGATGGAATTTTCTTCTGTTCTGAGAGCAGCTCCAAAAAATTACCTAAGAAACTTTGTCTTCACAAGAAGACAACCTTTGTGAACCATTTTCTGAGCATTAGACAAATCTATCCCCATCCCCATTTTCTCCTCACTTAGGAAGAGGGCACTTAAGCTGCAATCATCTGGCCCTCCTTTGAGTTCATATTTTGTATGACATCTGTACAGAATTTTTCACATAACAGTAATAAACCTGTTACACTTCTCTCTTTTTAACCTGTGTTTTTGTTATAAGAGTGTCAGCTGTGACTCTTTCTGATGAGGCAGAAAAGGATTATTCCCTTTCTGCCCCTACGTAGGTAATGACAAAGTTTGGGTTATGACCAAAGAAGTGAGTGGAAGATATAGAAAGGAGGATGAAAGTGTTATTGCCCAGGAAGTCAAAGAACTGAAAACGGTGATTATTACAGGAGTTCATGTAGAAACTGAAATCACTAACCATGTGGATAGGGTTAGTGAGTGAGATTCTTCTATAGGGTTCTTGTAGAATAAAAAAGAATGGGCCTAGAAACAGTAGATTACTTCAATAAGCAATAATAGAATGTAGAGTATCATATCATACAATTAAAACCTGAAGTTTTTAGAGAAGGGAGAGAGAGAGAATAAGCTGGAAGCATTAGTGAAGATTAAAGAGAACATTTAACCTATTCCCAGGACATGAGGGTGTATATGAGAAAACATACAACTCTGGGATGACTATGAGGAAGCAGTTTCACAGGGAAAGCTACATGTTAGTTAAAACAAGATAGTAAAAGAAAATTTCAGAGATGTGTTTCAGATTATAAGATAATTCACTAATTACCAACTCTAAATTCCAGAAGGTACAGTGAAAGTGTTTCAAAAATTGGGGGGTGAGAAATAGGTTAGAAGAAGGAGATATGCAAAACCATGTGATCACTGGAGTCTTAGTGATGAGAGTACCTGTTTGTGGTCCTTGGCAACAATGCTTTCAATTGTGACTGGGCTGTGTATGTTACAATTTGTTAGAAGTATTAATAACGAGTAATCTTACCACATAATTTAGTGTCTGGGTCTCCCATTTGCTTCCTTAGTGATCAATGTGTGAAGTTGGGATGGGATCTTTTGGGGGGCAGGAATAGGGGCTCCTGAAATGCTTATGGAGTCCCCCCAAAATGGAAAACCAATTATGGAAGTTTATTTTACTAGGCATATATACACATATATTAGCTGCATTAAACCACCAGTTAAGTATTATAAGTAAATATAAGATCAATTTTAATTACTTCTTTGATTTACATTATAATTCAGAGTACAATGTGCTCTTAAATATATTTTTTCAGAGAGTACATTGTTGATGTTTACAAACAGATTCTCTAGAAAACAGGGCCTGAGGAAAAACTTGCATGTTAAACTTCTATTGGAGCATGCAATCACATAGAAGCAGGAATACAAGGTCAAAGGGGAAGAATAAAAAGCAAAAAGAAAAAGGTATTATTTTTCTGTTTATTGTTTTGCTTTATAATGAATATGACTGATTGGTCTCGCAGGACATTTTCATAGAGACCAACTGAGCTTACTGCATCTCAGAACAGTCTAAAACAGAGCATCATTTCTGCTATCATGGCCACATTCTTCATGAGCCCATTGTGCCAACACTGGAGTTACTAATGAGAAAGAATGATTAATAGTCACAGGATGACTCAGGCTGTCATCCTTGTGAATGGCATTCATAAGGCCATTCTCTGCAGTGGATATTTCATAAAAGCATTAAAGTTAGACTCATGTTTTTTTTCTTGTTCCCACAAGTTCTATCCATATAACTCTTTCTCAGAACCCCTTGATATTGGCTCTTCTGGTCTTGTTCCTTTAGACTCATGAACCAAAAGCAAACCATATTCCTCTGCACAAGAGGAAGTGTAAATTTCCATGTCAGGCCACATTTTCCTTTTATACAATTTGAATGGCAATTATAGGGTTGAAAATCTACCCACTGAGAAGTCTTTCCTTTATCATATTTCTTTAAGTCCGCCTCAGAATGGAACTGTATTGTGGCAACTATATAGTGTTATCTAATGTTAATAAATTACCCCAAACTGTTTGTAAGTTATACTGAATTCATTTCCTTCTTCATTTTGTCACAGAAAATCACAGGCTGACTTCTTGATTCATGGTAAGATGACTTCTATTACATTCTATTACATTGATGATGCATGCACAGCCACCTGATAGCCTATGACACCATGAAATTATTTTTCACATGGAGTGTAGATCTTATAACATTATTCCAGAATCATTGGGTTCTACACACATCTCTGCTTAGGACTTTCTAGAAACTCAATAAGGAAATTTATCTACTAGAGGCATCTTAAACACTTTATATGTTGGGTCCTATAGCAAAAGTGGCAAAATCACTTCTATTCTAGATATACTGCAAATCCTGCTTCTAAGATATCACCTGATAAATGGGTCAAAGAATTCTTTTCAGGTACCATAAATGCTCCTTTTAAAGTCCAGAGGAGCCTTTCAACAGTTGTGCCTCCTTAGTGGAAGGAGACATGATATATAAAAATTCTTCTTTCACTATTTAGGTTGTAAACCTAAATAACAGACAGGGAGAGAGGTAGTCCAAAAGAAAATCATACTTATTCAAGGTTGAGAATAGCCATGGGAATACCGTTGGTGTGTTCATGGAGGGTTAAGGAAAACAAGGGTTTTTAAAGTAAAAATAAGGAAGGTTACTTAAGTTGTTTTGAGACAATTATCCTTGGCTGCAAGGATCAATAACAAAGTTGATGTCAGTCCAGGGTTGGACAGGCTGTTGCTGGACAGATCTTTGCAGAAGTAACGTTTGTGTAAGGTTGTGTTGACCTTTGTGCAAGTTTGTGGGCTTTGCAGAGACTTTTTTGATAGTTCCTGTTACTAGACATACATGCATGAGAACCCTTTCTTCATGGCCTTCCCTGGCTCCATTTGTCAGCATTAGCATAAGTGACTCCACTTTGATTCTAACAACTTTCACAAGGGAATATACTGGCATGCTCCAGTACATGCTCTTAAGACAGTCATCACAGTGGTAAGCCCTTGAATCAGTTCTCATTGCCCATTGGAACCACCTATGAAATTTTTGATACTGGAGCCCATGCTCTAGAGATTTTTATTTAATTGATTTGGATTTAAACCTAGGTATTTTGGGTTTGTTTTATTTTTTGAGTTTTCCAATTATTTCCAATGTACAGAGAAGACCTGGGAATCACTTTAATTAGACCCTTGGAGAATGGAGAATATACATCAGGACTGGAAATATCATTTATTAATTATCTATAATTACCTCTGTTCCCACACTGGAAAATAGTACATTTTTAACAGTGATAGCTAATCATCTCCAATTTATCATCCACTAAAGGACTAAGTAGACATTTAATTTTAAGCTCATTTATTAATAGGCTAATGGGCTTGGCCCTTGGAAAGTCAGGGACTGATAAGCAGATAGAGTTCTTGCTAAAACAGTTACTCCATTTCCTCTATTTGGCTTTGGAGTAAAACATGGGAAGTAGACTGGAGGAAACAAACTACAAACATACATTATGCAAATCATTTTTAGTGTTGCTGTATTCCTTAGATTTTTATCGCATTCGGAATTTTTAGTTTGTTTTCAGTTTGTTTACATGTTTCCAATGTGCCAGTAATATAGAAACCAAGCTAAAGTTCATAATTAAATTCACCAAATGTGTTTTCAAACAATTCCCTTCTCAAGCAGCATTTTAGACAGTGAGATTAAAGAAAAAAATCAAATGTTTTAACTTTCAAGATGTTCAAGCTCTAGTAAAAGCCAATTGTAAAAAGAGCATTGTTAATTACTATTTTAGTTACTACCGTTTTCCCCGAAAATAAGAAAGGGTCTTATATTTATTTTTCTTCAAGAAGACACCCTAGGGCTTATTTTCAGGGGGTGTGTTATTTTTTTTTAAGTACAGTACAACAATCTACATTTATTCAAATGTAGTTAAGTCGTCTTCTTCCAGAACATCATCATAACTCTCCAAACCCTGAATTGCATCCTGGATTTCTTGGTACTCTATTTCCTTTAGAATCATTGTCCCTAATCTCTCATGTTGAGCAATAGAGCTTTCATGGGGCAGATGAGAAGGGCTGCTCTTTGCCTTTACCGCTCCCCCCGAAATGCATGGGTTGTGCAGATGCGCTGCATAGCCACGCCCATCACTAGGTCTTATTTTCAGGGTAGGGCTTATATTGCACAAATGCTTAGAAATCCTGCTAGGGCTTATTTTATGGGTACGTCTCATTTTCTGAGAAACATGGTATGTATAAAACAGAGTTTTGTAATTTTTTCACTTTGGCATATCATATGAGATCTTTACCATATCATATGAGATCTGTCCTCTTATAGTATTTTATGTGCATCATACAGTATTATTAACTATAAAGACAATGTTGTACAACAGATCTCAAGAATTTCTTCAACTTGCATGACTGAAACTTTATAGCCATTGAACAGCTCCCCAGTTTCCTCTCCCCCCAGTCACTGTCAACCACAATTCTACTTTTTGCTACTATGAGTTTGATAACTTTAAGAACTTTATAATAGTGGGCTCATACAGTATTTGTCTTTCTGTGACTGGTTAATTTCATCTAGCATAATGTATGTGAGGTTTTTTCATGGTGTCACATGTGACAAGATTTTCTTTTATAAGGCTAAATTGTGATTATATGCCACATTATGAGTATATGGAACATAAGCTCCATTGTGGGTATATTACACAATTTCTTTCCCATTCATCCATTGATGAACATTTAGTTTGCTTCCACAGCTTGGTTACTTTGAGTAACACTGCAATGAACATGGGAGTACAAATATCTCTTCAAGATCATTTCAGTCATTTGAAATGAGCACCCAGTCAGTGGAATTGATGGATCATTGATAGTTTTATATTAAATTTTTTGAGGAAACTCCGTACTGTTTTCCATAGCAGCTGAACCATTTTACATTCCCAATGATAATGTACAAGAGCTTTAATTTCTCAATATCCTAGCCAATGCTTTTTTGGATTTTTTTTTTTTTATCATGATCATTCCAACAGGTGTGAGGTGATATCCCCTTCTGAATTTGATTTACATTTCCCTGATGATTAATAACATCATGCATCTTCTCATATCCCTGTTGGCCATTTACATGTCTTCTTTGAACAAAATGTCTACTCAAGTCCTTTTCCCATTTTTTACTCATTATTTTTATTTATTATATTATAATTATTTTGCTATTGATTTGTGGAAGTTTTCTATATTTTTTAGATATTAATATCTTATACAACATGGTTTGTAATTGTTTTTCTCATTGTTTATGTTGCCTTTTCACTCGTCGATAGTTGTTTTGGGGGGTGGTGCTGGGCAGAAATATGTTTCTTTGTTAGTTTTTAGTTTGATCTAGTTGCTCTTGTCTATTTTTGTTTTTGTTGTTTGTCTTTTCATGTCATATACAAGAAATCTTTGCCAATTCCAATGCCATAAATATTTTCGTCTATGTTTCTATGAGTTTTACAGTTTAGGCTTTACATTTAAGTCTTTAATTCATTTTAAGTTGAATTTTGTGTATAGGTCAAGACAAAGGTCTAATTTCATTTATTTGTATGTGTATATCCAGGTTTCCTGACATTATTTGATAAAAGACTACTCTTTCCCCTCTGTGTATTCTTGGCACCCAGCTCTGAGAATAGTTGACAATATATGCATGGATATATTTTTTTGACTCTTTATTCTTTCCCATTGATCTATATGTCTGTCTTTATGCCAGTGCAATACTGTTTTAATGACTGCAGTTTTATACTATACTTAGAAATCAGGAAATGTGAAACATCTAGTTTGTTCTTCCTTCTGAAGTTTGTGCTGTGAGGAGGCCAAGATTTCAGACTGGAAGCAGCCTGCACATGTAGCTCTCTAAGAAAGGATGAAAAACTGTAAGTGGATGCCCACACTCATGGATGAACCCCTTGGAAAGAGCTTTATAAATCATAAAGGAACCAAAGGGAGACACTCAGAATAAGGAGACAGGAACTGCTTCCTATAGCAGTTCTATAGGAAGGTACCTGGGGGAGATCCCTACACATGGGGAAGTGATAAAAGAGAGAACCCCGGGACCCTGCAGCCTCCATGTAGACCCTGTGACTTGAGCTGTAAGGGGCCCACCCCCATGACCACAGGCCTCTCTACTGATCAGGAAACTGGTCGGAAACTGTAAAGTTGCACTTGGAGAGCAGGCTTAGCAGGGAACTGCTGGTCTCAGTTCTTGGGTTGCTGCAGCTGTCACCACACTGAACTCTCAGGTCTAGAGCACCTGGTCTATGTAGGGATTGGCATTGCTGTAACTGCCCCAACATCACCCCTTTTCTAGCCAGGGAGGGAGCAGGGAGAGCAGATGTTCTTACTCACCAATGGCTGAGAGTCAAGCACCTTTTCACATACACCTTGGAACTTGAATGGATCTTGAGAGGTCCCAAGGCAGCAGCCTCAGCAGGACCCATGTGGGGAAAGAACCCTAGCCATCCAACAGCACAGTCCCCTTGACCCCACATGTCGGCCAGTGGAATAAGCCTCCTGGTCCAGTCAGGTGCCACAGCAAGGCCCACGCCCCAGTGGACTTGGGTGCCAAGTGGAGTTCCATGGTCCTGTGAGCTGACACACTGAGCAGAGGCCCATGAAACACCTGTGGACCTGTGGACCCACATGCCAACTGGTAGGCTATAGTCTCTGCGGTTACACATGCCAGCTCGAGGAACTAGTGCCCCATACTGCCCAACATGCAGTGATCCACATCCTTGGAAACCTGCACTTTGTGTGGTGGGCCATACCCACCAGCTCTGCACACCAACTAGTGGGCCACATCCTTGTGGACACACACACTCTGCCAAACCATGATCCCCCACCCATGTTTGCCAGCCAGGGTCATGCCTCCCACCTCCTTGTCTTTGAACCATTTCTAATCTTGTCTCCTCACAAAATAAATGTGTCAAATCTTCTCCAATTTAATTCTGAAACAATTGTTCTATAGATAACTATGAGTTTACAAATGCATTTGTGTAAACTCTTTAAGTTATATAAGAATTCATCTATATTGATTCTTAAATTCAAAATTGCTTTAATGTTATATCTCTGAGGCAGAATATTATGAATTTCTTCAGTTACCAAGTTAAAACTTTTCTTCTTCATTTTTTATTGTTGAACTATTAAGTTCAAGGGCCAGTATTTTTTAGTGTCTCTCAAATATAGATTTTTCCAACAAAATCTGTTGCCTTAGTAAAAAAGTTTTAAAAGAATATGACCTATGCCATTCCTCCTTTATCATTTCCCCAGAGTACCTTTAATTTGCTCAAAATTCACCACTTCCATATTCTTAGTGCCCATATGAAGAACTGTGATGAGCTCTATCTTTTGCTTGCCTTTAATTCAAATTTTACAGTCATGACCTAATTTGTCATTTTGTACAGTTTTGTTTTCTTATTAAGGGATAAACTTCTTAAATTGTTACTTCATGTATATTTATAATAAAAAATTTATGGTTTATTCAAGCGCACCAATTTCATTCTCCTTCTCTCTGTGTTATTTTCTTCCTTTTGTTTTATTTCTCGTGTGTGCCCTTTAAACAGGGTTTTGCGAAAAGAACAAACTTATTGAAAGCTTCAAGATCTGTGAAAGAATAGCATCAGATTTATTAACTGACTTTTTCTCAGTTGAGAGACATAAAGTCTAAGGCAACTATGTTTTGGCTAAAAAAATATCTCCTGAGACCCATAAAACTTTACTATACTAGATCTCACAACTTAAATTGAAAGCATTCTTACTTTCATATGTCTATCTTGGAATGTCTTTTTTATTTTTTTTTATTAACCTCTTTGTGACTTCTTAAAGTCTAGCAAAGATAATTTCTTCTTTGGACTCACCTTTGAAGAAAATCACTTTTAAAAAATAAAAATTCCCAACATTGCAATAATGAACTTTGTCATAAGAAACAAGATGGAACAACACATTTTAGCATTTATATTTTTCTGATTCTTCTAAAAGTCTAATGTACATTTTATATTCAATTCTGTATTAGCAAAAATGAAAAATTATTTTATATTTCATCTCATGTCAAATCTTTAATTCTTTTTACATTGTCAGTAGAATCAGTCATTCTCAAAGTTTTGAAATATTCTTCTTTTGTTTTTTTAAAGATTGAGTCATTTTTAGGATTATATTTCTGATATACATGTTACCTACTTAGAAAAATCAACTTTATTGATCCTAATACCACTAGCTAGATAAAAGAAAAATGATATAATCACAGTTGGTTTTATTTCAATTAAATTTTTTTTGTCAAATCACATGAGAGCTTTATATTCTGATGTTGACAATGTTCACACAGATGTAATGACTTTTGTTTACATGGTTATTGCACAAATGATAGAGATATATTAAAGGGCTTTACTAACTCTGGATGATATTTCTGAGAATGCTGATTGTTTTTATTTCAAACCTTGATGATTACTGCCACTTTGATTTATTTTCCTGACAATCCTTAGTTCTATTAAAAAATGATCTATATATCTTATGCTAATAAGTTATTCTTTATTTCAGTTAGTATCTTTTGCTGCCTTTTAAATTGTTGTCCTTTGCTTCAATAAACTCTAATTTGTCACTCTATAGACAACTAAGTAACAACCAAATGAAATCAATCTTAAAGTTAGTATAACATTTTGAATTTCATTTATTGATTTATTTGTATTTGATATTTCAGTTTACAGTAAAATTCTTCAGTGTAGTGATACATGGACACTTTATTAATCTCTGACAACTCTTTTTCTTAAAGAAGATTTCATATAGTAAAACATTAAAAGCTTTTGTGTTATAAATAAATATCCATGAGAGTTCAATATAAGGAATCCCTAGAGGATTTTTCAAAATTGCTTGCTAAAAATAAATCTAATAATTTAAGATGCCTGAAATTTCCTGTGAAAGTTTGTCAGCTTTCATTATTAAAAGACTGTTTAATTTAAAACATTTCACCTATAGTCCTTGAGTATTCTATCAAGTTACTAATGATACATTGGAACAATGCTAAAAATTGTTATTAGACATGAATTATTGATTGAAGTTATTTTACTTGTAAAGACAAGTTACAGTTAGATGACTTGAAAAGCTTCATAGGAAGTATTTCAATCAAATGAAAAGAAGCTGAAATTATAATTACTGTGAATGAAGTTATAAAGAAAGATAGAAATATAGTATCAGATATGTGAATGTCATTGTGTATTTCTTGAACATATTCATTGTTACCCATAATAAACATTCCCTCTCTAGAAGCTTGTGGTTTTTACATATGATCTATGAAAATTTTAAGTAAAATATAGTGAATATATACCCAGTAGTGTGACTGCTAGATCACATGATCACATGACTGCTAGATCATATGATAGTTCTATTTTTGGTTTTCTGAGTAACTCCCATGTTTTCCACAATGGCTGTACTAATATACATGTCCATCAATAGTATATAAAAGTTTCCATTTCTCTACACCCTCACCAGCATATTTTTTTGTCTTTTTCATAATAGACATTCTAATTGGGATGAAATGATATCTCATTTTGGTTTTGATTTGCATTTTTTGGATGATTAGTGATATTGAGCATTTTCCCATGTATCTTTCGGTCCTTTAAATGTCTTCTTTTGAGATATGTATATTCAGCTCATTTGCCCCTTTTAAATTGTATTATTTATTTTTCTGCTGTTGAATTCATTGAATAGTCTAGATATTAACATTTTGAGATATGAAGAGATTACAAACATATTCTCCCATTTTACTGTTTGTCTTTTCACTTTGTTCACTGTTTCTTTTGCTATGAAGACACTTTTTAGTTTGAAATAATTCCATTTGTCTATTTTTTGCTTTTGTTGCTTGTGCTTTTCCATAAAATGTTTGCCCATATCAAGTGATTTCTCTATTTTCTTCTAGTAGTTTTATAGCTTTGGGTCTTATATTAAAGTACTTAATCAGATTTGAGTTGATTTTTGTATACGGTGAAAGATACAAAAGATATTCTTCTGCATATAGATGTCCAGTTTTCCCAGAACCATTCATTGAATAGTCTGTTCTTTCCCCAATGGATATCTTTGGCACATTTGTTAAAAATGAGTTGGCTATAAATACACAGATTAATTTCTGGGCTTTCTATTTTGTTCCATTGATCCATGTGTCTGTTTTTATACCAATGTCTTGCTGTTTTTGTCACCATAGCTTTGTAGTATATTTTGAAGTCAATTAGTGTGATGCCTCCAGCTTTGTGCTTTTGCTTAATATTTTATTGACTATTTGAGGTCTTTTATACTTTCATGTAAATTTTATAATTTTTTTCTATTTTTGTAAAGAATGTAATTGGTATTTTGATAGGTATTGCATTGAATCTATAGATTGCTTTGGTAATGTGGCCATTTTCACAAAATTAATTCTTCTAATCCATGAACATGGGATCTCACTCCATTTTGTTGTGTTCTTTTGAATTTCTTTCATCAGCATTTTATAATTTTCTTGCAGAGATCTTTCACCTCCTTTGTTAGATTTATTACTGTATTTTTTAACAGATATAAATCCATGTGTTTATGTCCAAGCGATTTTTGACAGGGGCACTAAGAAAATACATTAGGCAAGTACATCCTCTTCAGTAAATGGAACTAGGAAAATTGGATATCCACATGGAGAAGGATAAAATTAGACCTGTATTTCTCAACATCTACAAAAATCAACTCTAAATGGATTAAAGACAATGTAAGAAGAAAAAATAGAGGAAATCATTCAGGAGATTTATATAGGCAAAGATTTTTTATGGCTTAGGCTTCAAAAGCACAGGCAACAAAAACAAAAATGGACAAATGGAAGTACATTAAACTGCAAACATACTTCACAGCAAAGAAACCAATCGATGATTGACAACTTATTGAATGGTAGAAATATTTTTAAACCATCCACCTGACAAGGGATCAATATCCAAAATATACAAGAAACAAGAAACTCAACTCAACAGTAAAATCTTTAATTCTGTTAAAAAGCAGGCAAAGGGCAGGAATAGACATTTCTCAAAAGAAGATATACAAATGGCTAACAGGCATATGAAAAAATGTTCAACATCACTAATCATCAGGGAAGTGCAAATCAATACCACAATGAGTTATTATATTATACCAGTTAGAATGGCTGTTATTAAAAATACAAACAATAACAATACTGGTGAAATGTAGAGAAAGGGAACTCATATACACTATTTTGGGGAATGTAAATTAGTACAGCCATTGTGGATAATATTACGGAGATTTCTCAAAAAACTAAAAATAGAACTATAGAACTATCATACAATACAGTAATCCCACTACTGGGTATTTTTCCAAAGGAAAATAAATTAGTATGTTAAAGTATACTTGTACCCCCATATTTATTGCAGCAGTATTCACAATAGTAAAGATATGGTATCAACCCAAGTGTTGATAAATGGATAAATGTATGAATAGATAAAGAAAATGTAACATGTATACACAATGGAATATTATTTGATCATTGTTAAATGAATGAAATCATGTCATTTGCAGCAACATGGATGAAACTGGAGGCCATTATGTTAAGTGAAATAGGTCAGGCACAGAAAAACAAACCTCTCATGCTCTTATCCATATTTGGAAGTTAAAAACATGTGTCTCATTAGATATCAGAGTCTGGGAAGGGTTTGTAGTGGGTTGAGAGGATAAAGGGAGGTTGGTTAATGGCTGCAAATATGCAGTCAGATAGAAAGAATAAGTTTTAATGTTCAATAGTAGAGTAAGTAGGGTGACCATAGTTGACAACAGTGTATTGTACACTTTAAAATAGGAAGAGGAAAATGTTGAAATGTTGAAAATGTTGAAATGTTCCCAACACATACAATTGATAAAAACGTGAGTTGATAGTCACCCTAAATACTCTGACTTGATCACTGCATGTTCTATGCATGTAACAAAATATCACATGTACCAATAAATATGTATAAATATATCAATAAAAAATGGCATGCCCTGAAGTAGAGCTATTTCATAATGTCAGTGAGTCCAGGCATCTTGTTACTGTATAAAAACTACATAATCAACTAGTGCTGAACAGTGATCATATTTGTTTGACTACATGAGTAAAAGTCAAAAAAAGTTAAATCTTTTTATAATTGCTAATGAACATCAAAAATGTGATTAGCAATTCAAATTTCACTCTAAAAAATAGTTGAGTTTGAAATAATGTCAGATTGATAAAATTCTTAAATGTTAGTGTTATTAGATATCTAGGGCTCCTAAATTAAACCTTCTCTCAAAATTCACCTTTATTATAAAGTTCATGTGAAACAAAATGTATTTATATTCACCTTTATTTGGTCCTATTTTTTTCAAAGAGTTTATCTACAAATTGTCCTGTAGGCAAGATTTTTTTGTGTGTGACTTTTTTAGCCTGAATTCATCAGACCTAAAGAACTGACAAAATTTAATTAAGTAGTAAAATAATTTTTTAAATCTCCTTATGAGCAATAAAGAAACAAATGAATTACTATGATCAGCTTATATTTTAGAACTGACCTATTTGACCCATTTGGAATTCTAGATCAAAACAAGAGAAAATTCAGGAGGAAGTGCTTGCATGGAAACAGAAAATGTTGGAGGCATGTGGATAGGAAAATATAGAAAAATTTAATATTAACTAACACATATATTACTCATTATGTGCTTATCCCTCTTTAATAACTTTAGATATTAATTCATTTAAACTTTACAGTAATCTTTTGAGGTACATACAATTATTATTCCCAAAACACAGATGAGGAAACCAAGCATGGTAAATGTAAATAACTGATTAAGTTATCAGGACTGACTAAAATTGAAGTTAGAATCTAAACAGAAGTGGGCTGGCAGCATATGTGCTAAACTGGAATTTCTCTGAATGGAAAGGCAGTTGGTTACCATGTATGCTCATTAAGTAAAAATTTTTAACCGAGGTATCTACTCTATGATAGTAACTAAATCATTTTTTACATTGACATTGATTATATGGAGATCATAAAAATATAACAAAGAATATTGGAATCTTCTCTAGTTATAGAACTGTATTATTTAACTGATGTATACATTTATGCCACACAATTCAAATTATCACTTTGAACTCTGACATTCAAAATTACATATTCTTCTTTGATAATAATCAGTGTAGATCTTTAGCCAAAGTGGCTATAATTTTAGGCAATCAGTGTTTCTATTTTCCTTTTCATCAGGCTTTTCAGAGACCTAAATATTGTATAATCTTCATTTTAAGTTGACTTGCTTTTTCTTGAGATTTCATTCATTGCTACTTTCAAAAATCTTTATATATTTAAATCTTCAAATTTGACTTTATAGAGTAAACAGTTCTTTGATTTCTATAGATTTATTCTAGTCTACTGGAAGACAATAGAAATCTATTTTTCTAGTTAATTTTCCCATTGTGATATTTTTATTGGCTATTTTGTTTCCTAATTGATGTGCTATATATCATGAGCTTGCATAATATTTAGGCAGGTGCAAAAGTAATTAAGGTTTTAGCATTTTTGAAATTTGCCATTTGATATTGGAATACATTCTTAAATAAATGTGGTTATGTTTTACATCATTTTAATGTACATTTCTTGCCTTTTATTTTGCTAAATACTTATTACTTGCTGTTTATTTTATATTTATTTTAGACTATGGAAATGATGTAAAAAGAAAGGCAAATTCGAGCAATTTTCTTTTGTAAGTTCAAAATGGATCATAAAGCATTGGAGACAACTCACTACATCAATAGTGCATTTGGCCCAGTGACTGCTAACGAATGTGCAGTACAGTGGTGGTTCAAGAAGTTTTGCAAAGAAGCCTTGAAGATGAGGAGCACAGACACCAGCCATCGGAACTTGACAAGGACCAACTGAGAGCAATTATGGAAGCTGATCCTCTTACAAGTACATGAGAAATTGTTGAAGAACTCAAGGTCAACCATTATATGGTTGTTCAGCATTTGAAGCAAATTGGAAAGGTGAAAAAGCTCAATAAGTGGATGCCTCATGAGCTGACTGAAAATTAAAAAAAAAAAAATTGTCATTTTAAAATTTTGTCTTCTCTTACTATATGCAACAATAAACCATTTCTTGATAGGATTGTAATGTGTTACCAAAAATGGGTTTTATAGGACAACCTGTGACAACCAGCTGAGTGGTTTTACTGATAAGAAACTCCAAAGCACTTCCCAACGGCAAACTGGCACCACAAAAATGTTATGGTCACTGTTGGTTGATCTGCTGCCGGTCTGATGCACTATAGCTTTCTGAATTTTAGTGAAACCATTACATCTGAGAAGTAATACTCAGAAAATCAATGAGATGCAATGCCTGCAGCTGGCATTAGTTAAACAGAAAGGGCCCAATTCTTCTCCACAACAATGCCAGACCACATGTTGCACAAGCAACAACCAACTCATCAAAAGTTGAATGAATTGGGCTGTAAAGTTTTGCCTTATCCATCATGTTTACCTGACCTCTCACCAACTTCTTTAAGCATCTCAACAACTTTTTGCAGGGAAAACACTTTCATAAACAGCAGGATGCAGAAAATGCTTTCCAAGAGTTTGTCCAACCCTGAAGCACAGATTTTTACACTACAAGAATAAACAAACTGCTTGTTGACAAAAATGTGTTGATTGCAACGGTTCCTATTTTGATTAATAAAGATGTTTTTGAGCCTATTTATAATCTTATAAAATTCATGGTCCCACACCACAATACTTTTGCACTAACCTGACGTCTAGAGTACAAGTATTCAAACATTTTGATATCAGAGACCCTTTATACTCTTAAAAATTGAGGTACTCCAAAAAACTTTTGTGTATGTGTATTATATCAATTAATAATTTCTGTATTGAAATTAACACTATAATAATTTTTAAAATATTCACTTATTGAGTCAATTTAAATAACAATAATAAACTCTTTGTATGCTAACATAAATAATATTTTTAGAAAATAAATATTTTTAATCCCCCTCCCAAATTAGTGAGAAGAAAGGCAGCATATTCACATATTTAGAAATCTCCTTACTGTCTGGATTAATAGAAGGCAGCTGGGTTTTCATATCTACTCCATTATTTAATCTATTGGGATATCAGAGGTCATGTTAGCCCTAGAAAAATTTCATTGTACATACATGAAAAATCAGAGTGAAAAGGAAAATAACATTTTATTATTCTGAAAACTGTGTGGATTTCTCGGACCTCATATGACACCTTGGAGACCTTCAGTAATTCCTGGACAATACTTTAAGACCCTTGCTTTACAACATTGTTTCTTCACCAGTGGTAATTTTGCTCTCTAAGAGACATTCGGCAATATCTGGAGACATTTTTCGTTGTCACAAGTGAGGGTGAGGTGCTAACGCTACTAAACACCCTGCAAGTGCATAGAACAGGCCCCAAACAATACATGATTATCTGGCCTAAAGCCTCAATAGTACTGAGGTTGAGAAACTGCAAGGTCTAGTAAAGGAAGCCATATACACACAATTCTAAACTTAAAACTAAATATTTAGTTTAGTTTTATAATTGCAGCACAAACTTATTTTAAAAAAGCAGCCACACACACAAAAATTACACATTACATGATTTTATTTATATGAAATGGTTGCAAGGTAAAAACTATAGAGACAAAAAACAGATAAATTTTTACCCTGGACTGGCATGAAAATGGAGATGGACTACAAATGAACATAAGGAATTTCTAGAGGTGATGTGTATGCACTAAAACTGGACTGTGATAATGAAAAATTTTGTAAATTTCCTAATATTAGTTGAAATGAATAAAAAAGCAGCATAGAATTCAAATAAAGTAGAACTAAAACAAAAAAAAAAGAAGAATGCATTAGATTTCTTTGGAGTTTAAGTAAATTATACTATACTATATTAAGCATATAAATATACTAAATTAAATTAAGCATATAAATTTGTGCCTTAGTCTTCCCACACCAGCATGTAATGAAACAAACAATACAAGACATAGTTAGGGCCTCTCTACCTGAGACAGGCATTTCTTAAAAAAGTTTTGGCATTGTGATTTGACTTCCTGATATACCTGGATAGGACTTGGAAAATAGGGAAAAATACTTCTCACGTGTTCTGGTCTCTTTGAACAATTCAGAGCAAAACACAATTAATTATTTCTCAGTCCATTATTGTTAGCATTAGATATGAGCAGATTATGAATGTAAATTTAGTCATAAAATTAAGTTTATTTGGAATCACTTTGCTTTACTCTAGAGTACAAATACAGGTATTTTAAAATTTATGATCAGAGTCTTAAGGAACATTTTTCTTTTAGGCTATATCAAATTTTATTAATAATGTTTATTAAACCGTGTGGCTATTAAAGTGAAACAGCAGAAAATTTATTCCAAATGCTTTCTGGAAATCGATCTTTAAAGTCCTAGAATGTAAATTTCTATGAATAGCTTTAACAATAACTTGAATGACTCAATAACAAAATTTATTAAATAAATAAAATGTGAAAAGCAAAGAAACAAGTCATATAACAAAAGTTACACTGCATTTTCCATTAACATTTGAACTATTTGTTTCCTTAAGGGGAACTGGGAAGATAAATATCTTATACACAAACAACTTTTGACGAAGATGAAGGGCAATAGAATAAATCTCCCTGCACTTTCTTCTCATGTATTTATTCAATTGAACCAGATCCTTTTCGTGAGCATAGGTACTAATAAGAAACTAAATGATGTAACTTCAGAGACGAATGTTAGAGAAATACATACTTAAAGATTTAATTCTTATAGCACTTTTGTGAAAACAGTAGCAAAATATTTTTCGCTACTTTGCCTCTTACGTGAATAATACGGCAGAACAATGTAGAATTAAATATAAACCAATGACTGATTTTAGAATAGAGTTATGGACTTAGTACAGTGAAGATAGTAAATAATTAATTTAATTAGCTTTTTTCCAGTAAAAACTTGAAAATTTGAATATGGACTTGCTTCTGACAATTCTAAGTTACTGCATTTAAAATGACAGCAATTCCCTCTATTGCAATAAGTAACATCTTCTAATTTGAGCATAAGAAATTGAGGGTTTTACGGATTAGAAATATTTTGAGGAGGCCAAAATAAGTTATCTATAGAAGTCATAGTCACCATAGATGATAACGACATTAGAAATTATTACCTTTGTTAGACTTTAAGCTGCAAATGAAACATTATGAAAAGCTTTGAAATTAAAAAGGGCACAAAAAATGCTGAATTTATTTGAAATACACACACAAGTAATCAGTTAATCATTGGGTTTTATAATAAGTTTCAAGTAACCCTAAAATTCCCTGAGACACTTTCAGGGAATTTACAAGGTCAAGATCATTTTCATACTAACAGTAAGACAGTATTTATCTTTTTCACTGTGTTGACAATGCACATTTGTGAAATCAAGGTAGGTAAAATTGCTCACATCTTGATAATTAATGAAGTCAATTTTTGCAATCTGCATTAGTAGTTATTATATTCTATTCTAGTGAATTCTATGAACTCACTAAAGTGGAGGAGTGAGACGGGAGAGAAAGTTTCATTTAGGAATGTTCTTGATAGAGCAGTAACATTATTAATTTTATTACATCTCAATTCTGAGTGCTTTTAAAAAAAATTTGTGTGACAAAAAGAAAAGTACTCATGAAGTTGCAATGGATGTTTTCAGGAAAAATATTTTTGTGATTGAGTCATGAGCTGAAGTAACTGCTTTTTTTTTTTTTTTTTTTTACAGAATACCAGTTTTATTTTTAAAAAATTACTGACAAACTATGCCTATTTGTGTTGATTTGGGTCTTACGTGGTTTCTTGCAAATGAGATAAGTCAGCCAGCCACTTCAGAAAACTGTCAGGAAACTGACAGTATTTATTACCAATTATAAAATCCTATCTGTGAGGAAAAATTATAGTTTTATAACACTAATATTCACCACTATTACTTTGATAGACTTACAATACTTAAGACTCTTTTGATGAGATTGGCAGTATTTTTATATCAAATAATGAAATATGTCGACTTTTAGAACATCTCCATAACTCTTGAATCAATATATTTCAAATGACCTATGTATGTAGATACAAAAGCATACCTAGAGAAAAGATCCTTTCAAAGTTCAATATAGGTCAATGAATTTTAATGTAAAATAGTATAAAAATTTCATTGTTATGTTCTTAGATACGACATTACAGCTAAAGTTTAAGAAACTACCACCTGTCAAGTTTTAGTGTAGTAACAAGGATGTCATAATTACCTGAAATAATACTTCTCCCTTTTCCGACTATGAATCTTTTTTGAGACAAGTTTGCTTCATATAATTCAACCAAAATAATACATTGTAACACACTGACTGCAGAAGAAGATATGAAAATCTAGCTGCCTTCTATTTGCCAGGTGTTAAAATGATCTGTAAAAAGTGATGAGCAATATTACTCTTCACCAATTTATTTTGGTTTCGGAAAGTGCAGTTATTTTCCTTAAGAATTTGTTTTCATGCTGATATGAAATGGGTTTATTTTTGTTATTTCTGAGTTAAATATTTTTAAAATTTTTAATTTTTAACAGTAAATATAGATAAAAATAACTCATTACCTCAAAGACCTGTAAAATCTTCAAAACCTTTTTTTAGATTAAAAACTATTTTATTGTGAATATTTGAAATTCTTATATTTTTCACGCAAAAGGATACATCTAGTATTTTTTATATTTTGTTTTATTTGGTTATATCCACTCCTCTAATATTAACACATGGTTAAAAATAGTCTTTATTCCCAGACAAATATAATATAAAATCATCTTTACATTCTCCATTTAATATTGATTTTTTAATTATTCTTAAACCTCCTAATGAGCTACATGAGAATTTTGATCAAATGGTTGCAGCTTATAGTTTCATGAACTTCATATTGAAACAGATTTGAGACTTATTAATATTTTATATGCCTTGTTAACTTAACATGTATGCATCAGTTTCTATATTTCTCATGTCCTGATCTTAAATAATTGTCCAAAATTAAGAATAATTTTATTCTCATGACTAAGAATAAAAATATTTTATAGTTGTGTGATGGCCAAGTCCACCATGGCTTGTGGTTAATGTTCAGCTCTGCGTTTCCCTGAGCAACTGAGTCATAAGCACAATCGTTTGATTTTCACAGTGTGCACTGACTACATATTCTTAAGACTATCCTCTTTTTTTCTGAATGTTTTACATATATATTTTTTTAATTTCAGAATATGATGAGGGTACAAATGTTTAGGTTACTTATATTGCCTTTTCCACACCTGAGTCAGAGCTACAAGCGTGCCCATCCCCTAGAAAGTGTGCACCACACCTATTAGGCATGAATTTTCCCATTCCCCCTCCCCACTCCCACCTGCCTGACAACCGATGAGATGAATGTTACTTCGCATGTGAACATAAGTGTTGATCGATTAGTGCCAATTTAATGGTGAGTACATGTGGTGCTTGTTTTCCCATTCTTGTGATACTTCACTTAGTAGAATGGGCTCAAGCTCCATCCAGGATAATACTAGAGGTGCTAGATCACCATTGCTTTTTTGTGGCTGATCTCTATGGTATACATATACCACATTTTATTTATGCACTCATGCATTTATGGGCACTTGGGTTATTTCCACATTTTTGCAATTGTGCATTGTGCTACTGTAAACATTCTAATGCAGATGTCTTTATTATAGAATGTCTTTTTTTTCTTTGGATAAACACCCAGTAGTGGATTTTTGGATCAAATGGTAGTTCTACTTTTAGTTCTTTGAGGTATCTCCATACTACTTTCCATAGAGGTACTAATTTGCAGTCCCACCAGTACTGTATGAGTGTTCCTATCTCCCTACATCCATGCCGACATATGCTGTTTTGGGACTCTTTGATAAAAGCCATTCTCACTGGAGTTATGTGGCCACATTCAATACTTTTTTTTAAGGCTGTGCTATATATATAACACCAGAATTTTGAGAATTGCTTTCTCTCTCTCTCTCTCTTCCTCTCTGTTTCTCCCTCCCTCCCTCCCTCCCTCTCTCTCTCTCTCTCTCTCTATATATATATATATATATATATTCTTTAAATATTTACAGTGTTTATTTTCTGATAGAATTTTTACTGATATGGTTGTTAAATGAGATGTGTCCCAAGAAGTAGATCTTTAAAAATTTCAGGGTAGTTATATGTTTAGATATGAAATTAGTAGTTATATAGTCATCTGAAAATTGAATTCTTATAATATTAACACAACATAAGACTTGTCAGAATAATTATCAACCGCTAATCCCCTTTAGAAAAAAATATATAGCTATATCTAAGAATATAGAATATAGATATGAATGTCCTGAATTTGAAAATCAAATTCAAATTTTCTTATTTGGTAAATAAGAACATGTGCAGGTATATATGCACACACATTATATATTTATGCATACACAAACACACATACGTATGAGCACTGCATGCACTCATTTTAGGTAATGAGTATATATGAAAGTAAACTAGAAACTAATCAAAATGGTCTAATGGTGTTGAGTGTGTAGAAACTGAGTGGAGAAAATAAGAACAAAGTTGAGACTTCTGGACTTTTTTTTCCCTAAAGATAGCCTTAATTTTGAACCATGCAAATGATTTAACTATTTGAAAAATAAACTTTAGTTAAGAATAAAAGAAAATCCTAAATCTATACACAAAGGTAAATTTACCTAACTGTAAATCCAATTGTAATATAACCACATGGAAAATATTTTTTATGTTTTCAAGTAACTTTTAAATACAGCAACCTTATTATTAGGATATAGTCTACATCCAAAAGCAACTTCAGAGTGATGCTTAATTTCACCAAAGAACTTTATTTCTAAAGCAATAATGGTATAATAAATTTGAAAATAGTTATACTTTTATAATAAAAACAAATAAATTAATTAATTAAAGTCACAAAGAACTAAGTCATTTTTTTTGAAACTAAGATATTTTAATGATAGAAAAAGAACTGCAAACATAAAATAAAAGAAGCTGAGAACAAGTCTTATAGTGTTAATTTTTGAAATGGAAATATCAACTTGAAATTGAGCATAATGACATTCCCACTCAAAAAGAAGGAAATGAGGAAGCCCATAGCAGTCACTGATTCATAGCACTTTTGAATTCCTGCCCAGCATATAGTGTCAGTTCTTTAATTAGGAGCCAGTTCTACTGCCTAGAAATGATTTGCCATAGTTTTGGGCTCTGTTATTTGTGTTCTTTCTCAAAGCCTTTAAATACAATCCTTCTTTTTTTTTTTTTTTTTCTGGGTACATATATTTTTTAGCTTGCATTTTATCTGTTAGTCATGGAGCCAAAGGCCTCTTTTGTTTTTGAACAGCCTTTATTATTTTTCTGTCCAACTTGGTATAATTTCGTTAAAAATATCGGCAGCTTCTATACATCAACTTATAAAGTGCTCCTCTAGACAAAACCAAATACAGAGAATGATTAAAACAAGCCCTTCTATAGCTTAGAACTCCTGAAAATCGGTGGTGACATGACACTTTTAACAGTCTTAGCAGGTTTAATTAGCAGAGCTATTCTATAAGTTTTCACTCTTATAAAATCCTTAGAAAACTTTGTGTAGCTGAGACAGTCTACAAAACATCACCTTAAATCTTTTTATACTCTGAAGACAGAGGTTTATGTTCCACCCTTGACTTCTTTATCTTTATACTATATCATTTCGCTCTGGATTTGATACTTGCCTAACGTTAGTACTTTCTTTGAAAGCTTACTCTCTGGCAAGACTGTCTCAGACTTTCTATATCTCCAGTAAATTTTATAAAACTAAACATTTCCTTATTAGGTTCATCTTCAGTTCTTATATTCTATCCTAGTTAGTTGAGAAGAATCCAGTAGGTACTTTCAACGACCTGCCCATATTCTACACTCTCCACAAGTTAACTAGGTACCCTTTATACATTCCAATAAAACATTCCATTATTATAAGAATTTTCTTTCTCCAACCTTCAATAACATTTTTCTCAGTATCATTTAAGTCCTTATCAACTATATTCTTAAGGCTCTTCCACATTCTACCTACTGTTTCATCCCTAAGTCAGTTCCACATGTTTTGTGTTCTTGGTATGGATGCAACTAATTTCTCTTTCATCTATTAAGATAGGAATGATGTTTCTGTCTTATCTATTGAGACGCTATTGGAATAGAAATGACTCATAATTCATCGGTTGTTGCAAAACAAACTCTCCCAACACTTAGGGGTTCAAAGAAACTATTCTATTTTGCTCACAAGTTCTGATAAAAAATTCAGAAAGATTTAGTTGGGTGGTTCATCTGTGATTTGTAGATCATCAGTGTCACATGTCTGATTGAGCTAGGGGATTATATTAATTTCCTAAGACTGCCATAACAAAGTACCACAAACTTAGTGGTTTAAAACAATAAAAACTTATTCTCTCACAGATCTGGGGACTAGGAGTCCAAAATTAAATTGACATCAGGTCCATGTTCCTTCTGAAGATTCTAGGAAAAAACCCTCAGTGTCTCCTTCTGCCTACAGGTGTCTCTCAGCAAGCAATCTTTGATATTTCTTGGATTGTGGCTATATAATTCCAATTTCTGCTTCTGTCTTCAGAAAGCATCCTTTTCTATGTATTCTCTTCTCCTTATAAGGGTGCCAATCATTGGATTTAGAGTTCACCACTCTGATTCAGGATGATTTCATCTTGAGATTCTTAACTAATTCTTCTGCAAAGACTCTATTTCAAAATAAGGTCACATTCTGATGTGCCAGTGGACATGAATTTTGAAGGGATGATATTTAACCCATTATAACGATCTTTTTTGTCCCTTAAGGTCTGGGAAGAGAAATTGGCACCAAATCTTTTCATTTATTTAAAGTAGTGATAGTATATGCACAGATTCAAGGGGGAGGAAACATTGATAGAAGGACTGTCAAAGATGTATGGGCATTTAAATCTATTATACCTCTTAACAGCAGGAAAATCATGCAATATAAAGTACTAATGTCATTTATGAAGTATTTTTCTCTAAGATGTTTAATCTGGTTGTAATCAAGCGTGTAACACCCAACACCTACATCAGAAAAAATATATATTTTATAGGGCTAAATCACGTTTACAAATTAAAATTAGTTTACAGCCTCATTATTCCTCTTACATGAAAGACGTCAACCAAGAATGAAGATGAAATAAAGACATTTTCAAAGTAAAATAGCAAAAGCTGAGAGATTTTGACACCTGAAGAACATTACCAAAGAAAATATTAAAGGATGTTCTTCAAGCAGAAGAATAAAGGATACAAGATGGAATATTAGAGATGCAGGAAATGACAAAGCAATGAAGCACTTAACAATGCCGATTGAAAAATCCGAGTAAATGTTGACTATAGAAAATAATAAACAATTTCTCATAGTGGCTGTGCTGGTGTGCATGTGTGCACATGTGTGTGAGATTTTCATTTATAATCATGGCAAAATAAATAACCATAAATAATTTAAAAACTGGAAAATCATAAGAAACAACTATTTTCAAATCTGAATAACAAGCAGCAGAAAATTGTGGTCCCTGATAGAAGAGAAACAGACAATGTGAGATCCATAATTGTCTCATTTTCCTTAGAGAGAGCACTTCCCTTACAGCAATGCACAGAAGGGAAGGACAAAGAGAACACTATAGTCTTATTGAGGTGAGGAGATAAAGACTGATGTCTGGGATACTGAAGTGAATAGAATTTGTGTGGCAAGATATCATAGAGGAGGGAATAATGTGAAAAAGGAGCTTCAGAAATGTACATGTGAGTTCCTTTGAGTCTTCAGCCAAATATTAAACTGAACATGCTCTGGATAAAATGTCATAAGACCAGCCACAGACAATTCCTGGGAGAAGAACAAATACCAGGGAATGGAGAGATGAAAAACTCCAAGAGTTCTCTGGGGTTAAAATGTCCAAAAAGCCCGATATAAACATTGTTGAATAACTTGGGCATTCAGTAAAGACTACAGAAAGGCTCTGTTAGGGGTAATGCTAATCTAGGCTCAAAGGATTCTCGAGACATTCATGAACAAAGTTATGAAATATGCTACAAAAAGGTCAAGGTGATCCACAGAAAAGTTAGCTACCAGATTAGGGGGAGGAGGGAAGCCAAAGCTAAATACTCTATTAAGGAAGACAATAAAATCCATACATTCAATAGCATAATATTCATTATGCCCAGCACCCACTCATAAATTGCTGTAGCTGCAAAGCTACAAAAATGTATGACAACAAACAGAAAAAATAAGTCAATAGGAAAAATTAGGAAATGTCAGAGAAAATGGAATTAGCAGACAAGAACTTTGAACTGTTCTAACACTTATATTAAATATATTTAATAATATAAAGGAAAAATGAAAAAAGAATATCAAATAAAGATAAAAATTATATTAGAAAACTAATGTGAGAATTATGATACCTGAGATTATAAACTCATTGCAAGAACTTAAGAACATATTAAACTCTGAAATATAAAAGAATAGCGAACTTGAACAAAACATTGGAAAATATCAAGAATGAATAAGAGTGAGAAAAAGAATTAAACAAAAAGGAAATATCAAAAGGTACACTGGGTTTAAAACTTGTTGAAGTGAAATATATGACAATAAGTGTACAAAGTATAGAAATAGAAGAAATGAAGGGTATTTTACGTATAAAGTGCTATACTATCATTTGAAAGTAAACTATAAGACAAAAAATGTTTGTTATAAATTCTAAATGTATTTTTATTACCTCATATTATAGGGGTACAAATATTGTTAGGGTTACATATATTGCCCCTGCTCCCCTCCTCCACCCCGCTATGCCAGAGCTTCAAGCGTGTCCAGCCTCCAGGTGGTGTGCACTGAACCCACTGTGTAAGTGCATACCCTTCCCCACCTCCCCCCTTCCACCTGCCCACTTCCTGATTATAGATTTTTTTTCAGACATTTTGGTTACAATGTATATCTTTGCCTCTCCCTAAAAAAGAGGTAGAGGTAATCCCTCCCCCCACAATGCTCACCACATCCTTAAGATGTGGGTCTCCCCCACCAAATCCCTGTTGAACACTACCGTTTTTCGAGCACCATAGTTTTAGTCAGTCAGTACCAATTTGATGGCAAGTAGATCTGTAGACCATTTTCCAGATCTTGTGTCGTCTTGCTTTGTATTACGGGTTTAAGCTTAATCCAGGATAGCATAAACGGTGCTAGCTCACTGTCGATTCTTAGGATTGAGTAATATTCCATTGTGAGCATATACTACATTTTCTATTTTTCCCATAACAAATTACAAATTTAGAGGCTTAAAATAGCACACATATATGATCATACATTCCTGTGAGACAGAAGTCTCACAAGGTACACTGCACTAAATATAAAATTAAGGTATCAGCAAGGCTGTATTTCTTTCTGGAGGTCTAAGGGAGAATCCATCTTGCTCATTCAGGATGACAGAATTTATTTTCTTGTGGTTGTAGAATGGAGGGCCCCCATTTTCTTGCTGGCTATCATCAGAGGGCCATTCCCAGTGTCTAGAGGCTGCCACGTACCTTGGCTCATGGTCTCCTTCTTGCCTCTTCAAATCCAGCAAAAACGAGCTGATTTCTTCTCATTGCTGTATTTCTCTGATTCCTCTTTCATTTGCAGCTTTCTCTCTGATCCAGCTGGGAAAGTTTCTCCTATGTTAAGGTCTCCTCTAGTGAAATTGAGCCAACCTGGGCAATCCGGAATAATTTCCCTATCTCTAGGTCTTTCATTTTAATAACATCTGGAAAATCTCTCCTGCCTAGTAAGTTAACTCATTCACAAGTTCTGACGATAAGGGTGTGGACAGAGGGATGAGCACTCTCTGAAGTCTACCACACCAGAGAAATTATTAAAACCATAAAAAGGTAGTAATAAAAATAAATAATAGGATATAATCATGGATGTCACTCCAAAATACATGCGGCAAAAACAGACAAAAATCAAGGGCTCTAGATAAATCCACAATTACAGTTGACGGTTTTATCACTCTCATCTCAACAGTTAATGGAACAAATAGAAAATTAGTAAGGTATCAAAGACATAAATAGTGTAATTATCTCACTTGACCTATTTGACATTTTTAAAACACATCAAACTAAGCAATGGCAAAATGCATATAATATTCAAGTAGACTGGGATAAATTTCAAGTATACTAGAGAGATGAGTTATAAAAAAAATGCCCAATAGATATCAGAAGATTGAAAATATAAAAAGTATATACCCTAGTCACATTGAAATTACATTAAAAAATTCTAATAAAATGGTGTCTAGAAAATCCTCAAATAACCAAAAAGTAAACAAGAAAATCCTAAATAACTTATTGACGAGGCAGAAAATTGCAAAGGAAAGTAGAAAATATTTTAAACAGATAATAAAACCAAAACCTATCAAAATTTGTAGGATATGCTTAGATATGCAAAGAGATGCTTAGAGATAAATTTATAACTTTAAATGCTTATATTAGAAAAGCAGAAAAATTTAAAAATAATAACTCAGATATTCTTGAGAAACAAGAAAAATATGAGCACGCTATATCAAGTTTAGTAGAAGGAAGGTAATGATAAGAATAAGAGCATAAATTAATGAACTAGACAACAGACTTATGAAAGGAATAATAAAAAATCAAGCAATGAAAAGTTCATTTTGAAGAGAGGAATTAAATTGATCAACTTTGCTCTACACTGACTAATGAAGAAGCAAGAAAAAAATAATTTAACAAAACTGACACCATGAAAAATTAGAAAATCTGAATAGCCCTATGTTGATTGAAGAAATTGAATAAGTCATTAAAAATAACTTCTCACTGAAAACTCTGGGCTCATATTACTTCACTGGTAAATTCTATTAAATATTGAAGAAAGAAAATAATATTATATAAACTTTTTCAGAAAATAGAAGAAGGAACACTTCTAAACTTATTTTATTAGGCCAACATAACCTTGAAATAAAACCACACAAACATGCCAAAATATAACATATTGATTCCAGCTATATAGAGAAAATATAATGCAACTTTCCTAAGTAGGGTTTAATCCCTGGAATGCAAAAGTTAGTTTTAAACATTTGAAAATCAATCAGTGTAACTTATCACTTAGAAAGTACAAAGGATCCCATATGATTACCTCAAAGAGACAGAACAAGTATTTGACAAAATTCAATACCTATTTATGACTAAAAAAAACCACATACAACTCTCAGAAATCTAAGAATAGAAGAAAAATCTGTCAATTTGATAAAAGTTATTAACAAAAAATCTAGAGCTAATGTGGTAATTAACTTTACAACAACAAAAAATTAATTCAAAAGAAAGGCAAACAAGATAGTAAGAGATATGAAAATTTTAAGACAGGAAGAAATTTCTTACTAAAATTGTAAGTTGAAATAAAAAAATGTAATCACTATCTGAACCTTTGATATTCAAAGTCTTTTTATAAGACCATAGGATCCTAATATACTTAGATACACTGTTGAGATATCTCTTGCTATCTGCATCTTCACCATGTGAACTCACATCATTTATTAATATTATTTAAATTAGGTAGCTAATGCATTAAGATAGTGATGGATGCTTGTACATTAGTGCTTTAAAAACAGATGCTTTAAAATGCTCTGTAAAAACATGTTTTCAGACTGGAGTACATTTTTAACTATATGCACATCTCAAGCATAAGGATACAAACAGGTTGAAAGTAAAAATGAAAATAAAAATAAATTCCATATAAATAGTAACCAAGAGAAACTGTATTAATAAAATATTAAAAGTTAGAAAATTAACTATAATTCCTAGAGATATATTTTTAGGAGTTAAAATTTTAAATTAAATCAAGGAATTTATTTAAAAGCCAGAATGTTGGTGCCCTTTCATGGAGACACACAAAAAATATATGGTGTCATATATTCAATAAACGCTCCATTTTGGCCTGAATCTTTATTACATGGGTACGTTATTTTATCTGTAGTAATTTTGTTCTGTTTTATAATAAAAATGTTTACAGCTAAGGTTCAGGAATGGGATTCATATTATGTTCCCCTTTGGACTCACATCTTGCCCACTTATATGACAGGTATATCATGGAGTGTGAGATTATAATTGAGTTAATAAATTAGTAGTCTCCTTGCTGAAACAAATTAATGTAGCCCCCTGGTACTGTAACTAAAGCAATGGTAATATGTCATAATTTAGGGGCACTATCTCACAGTTCCATGGGACTCTATGCTGGCTGACTATGGATCTGAAGTCAAGCTTTGTGCTCTTAGAACCTGTGTACAATATGTGATACAGTTTCTCCCATAGCCAGAACACACAGGTAAAGGAATCAAGGTGTGAAAACAGTAATCGCTCCTTTCCATTTTTAGGCTAAAATTTTTGCTTTCTATTTTACAACTGGGGCTTTACTGATTTAGAATTTTAGTTTCCATATGTCTCAGTCAGTTTGGGCTGCTGTGTAACAAAGTATCACAGAATGGTGGCTTATAAAGAACAGAAATTTATTTCTCACAATTCTGGAGGCTAGAAATCTGAGATCAAGGTACCAGGTGGTCAGGATTTGGGGGTGACCCTCTTTCAAGTGAAAGACTTCTGACTTCTCAGTGTAACCTCACATAGTGGACAGAGGGCTAGCAAGTTCTCTGTGATCTCATTTATAAGGGCACGAATTCCATTCATGAAGGTTTCACCCTCATGCCCAGTTTTACTTCCCAAAAGTCCCACCTCCTAATGCCATCACATTGGTTGTTAGTATTTCAACATAGAAAATTTGGACAACTGTTCAGCCCATAAAACCATATGCTGAATGCTTCATCGAGGAGTCACAATAATAGTTCCTTTGAGCTAGAAGTTGAAATTCTATTTGCCATTTGAGAATCCTCATAATTTTGAAATAGACAAAGAATAATATACCAACCGAGTGATTGATCTTGCTAATAAAGTTGATAGACACAGTTTATTTAAATGAGGAAAATAAGGACTTTATATTTTTGGCATAAGTAAATGAAAAAAGTATGATTTGATCTCTTTTGATTTTCTGACATTCAGGTGAGATTTTCCCTGACATTTGCCCCTCAACACTTCTCATGACTATTTTATTTTTTTAAATCAGTCCAAAGTATTTATTAGGGGAAGTTATGTACATGGGGGGCTGCAGCATATTACTATGACAGACAGTGAGACAAGGGATGTTCTACCTAGATATGTCTGCCATGAGGTGTTGGTTTAGTTTATATGAGAGTTAAAGGGATTTGGCTGAGGGTGACAGCGAGTTTCTATGAGTTTAGCAACAGAATTAGTCTCTCAGAATGTTTTTAATCACAAACCTAAACAGCTTTATTAGTTTCTGGGAATGTTCAAGGCTCCTGCTTTGGTTATAGCATATAGGGGAAAATATGTTGTTGGAGTAGTCACGGGACTTTGTATTTCTCAGTCAGGACAGAGAAAAAAGGGGGAGAAACTGGGGAGTCCTAAGTGGGATTTGCTTTGTTATCTTATCATCATTTCTGCTTTTTACTTGGATTGATTGTACCAATTACCTTTAATATAATTATCAATATAGTTGGTTTATATCTATAATTTTGCTGTTGGTTTTCTATTTGTCTCATTTGTTCTATCTTATTTCCACTTATTCAGGGTTCTTCTGGATTTACTGATTATTTTTTAGGTTATGATTTTACCTCCAATAGGCTGATTACCTATACCTCTTTCATTTTTAAAAATGTGATTTCTCTAGGACTTACAATATGTATCTTTAGCTTATCACAGTATCTTAAACAGTAGTATAACACTTACAGAGTAAAAACCTTATAGCCTTCCATTTTCCCCTTCCTTCTTTTGTTCTATGGCTGTCATATATTTATTTCTACATGTATTATAAATACATTGTTATAAACACATTATCATTTTTGCTTTAAACAACCAATAAACTTCTGATTGTTGCTTTAAACAACCAATAAACTTCTGATTCACTGTCATACATTTTTATTCATTAAATTCTCAGAGTCATTCCTAACACTTCATTAACCCTGGTGCGTTAGGTAAGTATTGAAGTTATTAGTTACAGTGTAGATAAGCACACTACCATAGCCACTGCATATCCTCATTGTGTTTTTCACTGCATATTTGGATTTGTTTAGTGCCTTGCTAAGTAACAAGTTCTATTTTTAACCTTATCAGGTAAGAATTCTCTGAAATGCATGTCAGAAAAACCCCACTAGTTGTGGCTTTTAATCTCATAAGAATGTCATGAGGATGTTTGTTGGATTTATTAAAAAGCAAACAACTTTTAAGATGGATTGGCCAAGAGTCATTCAAAAGTTTAAAAATATCATCACCAGTAACTAGGCTATTTCTGTCTTTCAGCACTGGCATTCTTAGTTATTGTCCTCAGACTTGACACCATATACCACAAGATCACCATCATAACTCTACATATCATGTTTGCATATGAGAAAAAGAAAGGTATTTCGCCAATGATGTCTCATTTTATAACAGTCCCTTTTATAAATGGCTTCACACATACCATACCCAAAATTGTACAATTATCTAAGTAGGATATCCAACACTCCAGTTTATAAGGGAGTAAACTGAAGATGAAAAGGAGATTGTCAAATAAATAATGGAGTCAGTATTTGAAATGAGATATTCTTGATGCTAAAACTCAGGTACATTGCAGTAAAATTATGTGAAATTTTAATGAGTAGCCATAGATATAATAAATGTAGTATATATTAATACTAAGGGTAAAAGATTCTGGTAAGGATATATTAGTAATAGTGAAGACTAGGGAATAAAACTAGAATATAGTGATAGATATGGAAAATACGATGAATGAAGAGAAGAAATTCTATGTGAAGATATTTCCATCTCAATTGTTACTTATCACACTTTATCTGATCAGTAGTCTTGTTTTCCAACATTGGACTGGGAGATCAAGAGCTTATTTGAGTTCATGGGTTTCAAATCTTTAGTGTTTGAGTTATCATAAATCTATATGATTTTCTTGTCTATATGAAATCTATATGATTTTCTTGTCTTTCTTAAAAATATATATTATAATACCTTGCCATGGCTAATGACAGAAAAGTTAAGAAATGAGTACTCACCAAGTCAAGACCAATCTCAGAATAAATCCAAATTCTGTTTGAAATGGAACCAGATGACAATGGTTGAAGAATGAAATTGGAAGATAAAATCTATGGCCTATATTTAAAAAAACAAAGGCAGTAGGTCTGAAGTACACCATGCAGTCCATAAATGGGAAAGAGAAACATGCCAGAGATATAGGAGTATTGGGGAGTTTAGGGCCAGCATCCTTCTGTTTTGTTTTGTTTTTGTTTTTTCTATAATGGTTCAAGGATCTTACTCTCTTCTTCCATTCTGCCATATCCAGATGCTAAATACAGCCAAATAAAATTGCAGTGCCCAAAACTACAAGCCACATATAAGGTATGAAATGACTCTAAACAAAAGTTTAAGGAATTCCTCTGGGTGCCTTTTTCTGTTTCTCACTAGACCCTTCATCCTCCCACTCTGCCTTCAATTCCCAACAGCTTTACCTTGGTTTCTCCTTCTTCTTTTGTCCTATAAGCTTTTGCAGTAACAACTTTAGACTTCCACAGGGGAATTTGACTTAGAAACTCTAGGTGGAGGTCATTCGTAAACATTGCTCACTATATATCCCATAGGTCAGATTCTGTGCCCCTGTTTCTTTCTGTTGTGACTCAATAGCCATCTTCCTGCCCTCAAGATATTTTATGTCTTTTACGGAACTGGTTCATACTTAATTCCCTGACTTTACATGTGTTCATATGAAGCCGAGAGCTATTTTTCTTTCTATACGATATATCACAAAGAAAATCTCAGCATTCGCAATGACAGAGACACAGTGAAGCTCCATCTTCCACTTGCAACATTGCCTATTGAATTGATAGCGTGTCTTTTGATCCTTATGCCAATGCCAGTTCAACTTCTGCACAGATTTACCAGTTACATTCTTGCACAAGTTAAACATGAGAAAGCTTAAATAATACAGATTTTGAGTGGCTGCTGTGTAAAATGGAAAAAGAGTGTAAGGTAGTAGCTAAGAATATGGGGTCTAGAACCAGACCACAGTCTTTGTTATTTTGTGAGGGTAGGAAATTTACTCTTTCTTTTTGTACTTCACTTTCCACATTTGTAAAGAGGGTTAGTAGCATTATCTACTTCATAAGACGTTTATGAAGATTAAATGAATTAATCATTATATAGTGCTTAAAAACACATGGTAAATCTTGCACAAATGTGTACTTGAACAAATAAGCAAAATAAAATTATACCAATGACAAAACAATTGGTGCTGTTTTCCTCCATTATGGTAATAGACCACATCATTTAGAAGAGGAGGTTTCCGTGAAGCCAATTGAGCAATTTATTAGAATTCATCTTTAGAAAATAGTAATATTGGGCAATGCATGAAGAACTGGGGATACGGTCTTTATATGAAGTAAGAAGAGGGCTCTCAGGACAAACTATTAGTCTCTTTTCTAGGATTCCCAAGAATAGAAAATATTGGTTATGATTTGAAGTTGCTTCATCAAGTCTTGTCCAATTTAAAGGCAGGTGAAAGTGAGGGAATGAGATTGTCTTATAAGAGACATTACATTATGGCTCAGCTTGGGCAGTAGTTTTCTCCCCATCCTTATTACACAGAGTAAGTTATGCAGACTAGAAGCATCACCTGGGAAATTATTAGAAATGTAGTATGTTGGGAATCACCTTAGTCCTACTGAATCAAAATTACTAGGAATGGGGTCCAAGAATCTTTGTTTTAACAAGCTCCCTAGATGATTCTTATGCATGCAAAATTTGGAGAATTTATTAAATGAAAAAATAATGAATAAATATGGTGTGATTTAGTTAATGTTGTATGGATTCAAGGGAGAGTAGCTTTGTAGGCAGACCCATATCCCAGGCCAAACACTGGCTTTACTGCTCTTTATTGCTTTATTTTTTATTATCATTGGACTGTAAGAAAATACTCATTAAGTTATATTCAGTTATCAGTTTATGCTTTGGGGAATTCAGAAAGTTTATGATTGTTATTGAGAACCATGGAAGAGAGCAGTGGCTCCTCTGGTTTCAGATAGGGAAATGGAAGTAGTAAATACAGACATAGAGAGAGAGAGTTGCTGTGATTAGGCTTATCGTAGGCTGACAACGAAAACATTAAGTTTGGCTGAGTAGTACTCCATGGTGTGTGTGTGTGTGTGTATATATATATATACATATATATATATATATATATATATATGGCAGGTTTTCTTTACTCACTCATTAGGTGATATGTACAGTTAAAAACCCTGACTTCAGCATTCTAAATTCATCCATGTAACAAAAACAACTTATACCCCTCAAATCTATAGAAATAAAAATAATAAATAATAATTTTTACTAACTATAATAATAAATGTTCATCAAAGAAAAATTATAAAATATAGATAACCCTCCAAATAAAATTATATATATTCTCAAAACCATAAATAAATAAATAAGTTTGGGGAAAATGAGAAAGCCTGAGAACAACTTCAAAGATTTTTTTCTGAATGAATCTGAGGCCAATACTTTAAGAATTCTCACAGGTTGCTGGGGTACAAATTCCTGATGGAATTATTTTTGAGAAGTAGGTTGTGCAAGACTCACATATTTACAACTGGGTTATAACTTTTTCTAATTGTAAAGGGATGAGGCCTGCTGTAGAAAGCATCTATCTGTCTTTCTGCCAGTCATTTCTGTCAATCTCTCATCCAGCTAGCTAGCTTCTGCTCTAACTGCCATCTTAGACTATAGCTACATATTCTTTGCTCTTCTTTACTCTCAGTCTTGCCCTTTAGTTTCTCTTTCATGCTACAGCCACAGCAAACTTTCAAAAAGCTGAGTAATATGTAACTCTCCTTGCCCTTAGGTACAATGAAAACGAACTTGTATGTTAAATAAGGGATTATCAAGTTTCTGATAGTAATTCAGCCTCATATTTTACCAAGCCCCTTACTTTTATATTTACCAGATTGCTATCCAATAGTACTGCTCTACTTACAGTTCCCAAATGAATATATTTTCTCTCATTTTTAGTTCTTTTCAAAGATTGCATTCTTCAGTTTGAGTTCCTTCAGTTAGAGTTCCTTCAGTTAGAAAAATAACAATTCACTTTCTAGTCTTAGGTCAGTCTCTTCCCCAGAAATCTTTGTCACCCCAAGGATTGGATTAAATGTTCTTCCTTATTTATTTTCCAGAAGATTTGCATTTAAATAAATGACATTGTATTATAATGGTCTATTTACTTTTCTGATATATCATTAAATAATAAGCTTTAATACTAATAACAGAAGAGCAAATATTGCATTTAATTTGTTTGCAAGTACATCCTGCAGGTACATCCTACTCAATTTGCATGTCAATCTTATGCTCCAATATTGTCAATGTCAACGAGACCTTACTGGTCCATGTTCATGCTTCATTCTTTATGCCAGTGAAGTGTTCTAGCTATTTATTTCCAGTATTTCCTTAATCATTGCTATTCTCCTACAAAAATATTGAGTGTGTGTCCTTTGCTGTATAGTGAAATCCCTGCTAATATCTGACAAACTTTCCTAAAATCCAAATATTTGTCTTTTTGGATTTTTTATTTAAAAATGGTCTTAGGATGCCCATCCCTGGATGTCTCAACTGTCCGGGAACACACTCTCCATGGTTTGATCTTTCCAATTTCCTCAACCTCAATCCTGCTTATCTTATTTAAAAAACACTATGCTCTGTGTGTGGATCTCGCATCTATGAATCTGTCTCTAGTGCCCAGCCACAACTGGAAGTGAGTCTTTTGTTCCAGTACTGCCCCTAAGACTCCATCAAATCATCCCAGTATAGAGGCTACTACCACTCCTGTCCATGGGTCGCAATTTGATTATGCTTTGCAGAATGCAGAAACTTCATTCTTGTAAGCATTGCTGTCTTTGTTATTCTCCTATAACACTTAGAACCTGGAATGTACTCCATGCCCAATAGCATCTCTGCTTACCTCTATCTATGTGTGTATATATATATATATATATAATGTATATATTATTTTTCATTATAATGCTATTTAATTTAAAATAATTAAAAATACTTCACCATGTGGAAATAGCATGGTATTTTCAATAAAACATAGATTTTAAAATCAACTTTATTATTTATAGCTGTGTGATATGAGGTTATCACTTTACCACTCTGAGCTTCTCCTATGCCATGATTATAATAATAAATACCTCTAAATGGTGACATTATGATTGAACTGAGTAGTGGATGTCAAGCCATTGCCTCATAGAAGATGCTATAATATGATTATCCTCATCAACACCATCATCAATATTAAATAAGTTGTATGAAGGACCTATTTATCACATAATAAATAGATCCTCAGCATTTTCATACATTAATTTTAAAACATAATGTATTCAATGTATGTTAATACATTAATATTATATATGTGTGTAATATCTGATTTCTATGTATTTTTACTATATTCCTCCTACTAACCTTGAGTTAGAATCTATATTTATTTCTCTTTTCAATAATTTTTATTGTATAGGAACCATATTATTTTTCCAAGTTACTGTATAGGAACTTTTCCAAGTTATTGTATAGGAACCATATTATTTTTCCAAGTTTCCAGATAAATATTGATGGAGAAAAGATTGACACTCAAGTCTGACATTGATGCCTGTGCTAATAGTGGCTAATGATTAAGTGTTAAAAGATTAAAAACAAAAGATGAAAAAATCAATATTAAGAGGAGAGAGAGAAAGAAGATAAAAATAGAAGTGGTCACTTCATGTAAAAAAAATTAGTCTGTTTAATTAATTAATATTGTAGATATAGTGTCAATATTATTATATATTTCATCATTTTATACATGTGTAATATACATGGGTGTATATATTTCCTGATTCAAACTGAGTACCCAAATAATATCACCTTATTTCTAAAAGACAATTAGTAATTAATAAGTCTGATATGTTATAGTCAAATTTCATCTTAATATGAATTTTCAGAAATTAATGAGCCAAATAAATGCAATAAGCATTTGAAAAGGCTTTTGTGGTCTCATATATACAATTTTAAGTAATATAGAATGCATCGAGGGAAGTAATGCCTATGAATATAATAAAGCAATGTTTGACTTTATTTAAAACATAATGTCAAAAAATTAGAAGTCTTAAATATATGGAAATATGAGTTTCATTAAAATATGAAAATATTATTTGCTTATGAACAAAAAATTTCCTAGTATAAACTAGAATGCATTTCTTATTGTACATCAGAATTTATAATCCAAAACTACTTTTGGAAAGGGGAAGTGCTTAAAAGTTATACTTATAAAGGATCATTTAGGTCATGAGTGCTATAAGTAAATATAACTCCAAAAAGAAATATTAAATGATGTTTACTGAAAGTTTATTTTACTTACTTTCTTAACTCATAGTATGAAAGTTATTTTTTACTTAATGTGAAGATTTAATCTTTGTTAAGTCATGTCAGCTGTCAGAGCTTTGAGTTATTCAATTATATAGAGAAAATCCTTAGTTAATAAAAGTTTAATACAATTTAAGCTTCCCAAGATTATTAAATCTCATATCCCTAATGTATCAAAAGCACATGTCACTGTTAGATATTCAAAGGTAATCTGTAAGCATTCTACAATAATAATGAATGCAAATCTCTGTAGGCATAAAAGGTAATACAAAAATCAGGTAGAACATATTATAAGTCAGGATGTCCAAAGTTTATCTTAACAGAGCAGCTTCTGTAAAACTAAAATAATACCTAGAAATGAATTAGGCATACATAATGCCTAGTGACTTGCTTCTAATAACGGGTGGGAGCAAACTTCTCCAGGTAAAATAGATATATGTTAAATGTGCATACTTGGCCAACTTAAATATTTAGCATATTGTCTCTATTGTAATTTTATGGTGTGTTGAAGGCAAACTTGGTTGTTTAAGTTCAAATATGGGTTGTCTATGACAAAACAGAAATTTGATAAATTATACTGAATGCTCTTAAGTAAAAAGTGCAATCTATTTAAACCAGATGATTTTCTCATTGATTAACACTTCTTTAAAAAGTATTCATTCTTCTTGGAAGACATTTACTTTCTTTAAGAGGAGAGGGTGTTGACTGAATGAATAAATTTTGTTCTGCTTAAAAATTGTGTTTTGGGCCGGGCGCGGTGGCTCAAGCCTGTAATCCTAGCTCTTTGGGAGGCCGAGGTGGGTGGATCGTTTGAGCTCAGGAGTTCGAGACCAGCCTGAGCAAGAGCGAGACCCCATCTCTACTATAAACAGAAAGAAATTAATTGGCCAACTAAAATATATATAGAAAAAATTAGCCAGGCATGGTGGCACATGCCTGTAGTCCCAGCTACTTGGGAGGCTGAGGCAGCAGGATTGCTTGAGCCCAGGAGTTTGAGGTTGCTGTGAGCTAGGCTGACGCCACGG